>PVIA01000845.1:0-59299 GCA_004024845.1 Tonatia bakeri
TGGCCTTGTAGTATAGTTTAGTGTCAGGTATTGTGATCCCTCCTACTTTACTCTTCTTTTTCAATATTGCAGTAGATATTCGGGGACGTTTATGGTTCCATATAAATTTTTGAAGTGTTTGTTCTATGTCTGTGAAATAAGCCATTGGTATTTTAATAGGTATCGCGTTGAATGTGTAGATTGCTTTGGGTAGTATGGAAATTTTAATGATATTAATTCTCCCAATCCATGAACATGGTATATGTTTCCATTTGTTTGTGTCTTCCTTGATTTCTTTCCGCAGTGTATCACTGGATTCTTAGCTCTCCATTCTCTTGCTGTTAGTGGGAGCTATAGCACCTATAAGAGACTGTCTCCCCACTAATTTATTCAGTAATATTTTTTGAGCAACTGTTATTTGTCAAGGCACTGTTGTAGGTGCAGTAACAGGGGTAAACCTTAGCCTTGGTCCCCTAGAAGTCTAGCTACCTGAGCCAACCTACTTTTGATGCTGCCTATCAGCAAACTGGATCTCCTGCTGAAGGGAGTGACCAAACAATGATAATCCACAAAAGAACAAAGAATTTTATGGAGTATCCAGGTAAAATGAAGTAGTAGCAGGTCTGGAGTATATATTCAAGGCATGCATTCTTTTGTAAGAACAAATACTGTTAATATAAGTGGTCTGTCCAGACAAGGTCCAGCCATTGTTAATATAGTGAGAATGATATGTGCGACTTTGATGTAACCTGGCAGCCAATGAGAGTGGACTGGAATGTGCATGCACAAACAATGACAACTTCACGCTATTACTCAGTGGCTATAGATGCCGTTGGATGAGCATGTGTACCTTGTGGCCATCACATTCAAAATGACTGAGCAAGTAGAGGGACGAATCTGTATCAACTTTTGCATTAAGCTTGAACATTCTTCTGTGGATCCTATAAGGATGACTCAGAAGGCCATAGCTATGAGCAACTGGTGATTGACAGCTTCACCATAACAATGTGCCTGCCCACACATCACATCTCATGCAGAGTTTTTTTTTGTGAAAGATCAAATCACCCAGGTGACTCAGCCCCTCTACAGCCCAGATTTGGCACCCTGTGACTTCTGCACTTTCCCAAAACTAAAATAATCTTTGAAAGGGAAGAGATTTCAGACCATTTGATGAGATTCAGGAAAATATGATGGGGCAGCTGATGGTGGTTGGGAGAACTGTGTGAGGTCCCAAAGTATGTACTTTGAAGGGGACTGAGGCATCATTGTCCTATGTACAATGTTTTTTATATCTTCTTCAATAAATGTCTCTATTTTTCATATTACATGGCTAGAAACCTTCTGTACAGCTCATATAAATAGATCATACTTAACAAATTATTGTGTCTTTTAGGTAATATAAAAAGATGGAAAACAATAGCAAATATCTACAGTATGTTTGCTCAAGAAATTCTCCATTGTTAGAAGATGAATATTTTTCTTTTTTTGATTTTTTGTACTTATTTGTTACTCTATGAAGAAGTCATATTTGGCTAGACTCAGAGGTAAAAGCTCTCAGAAAGAACAGCCTACATCTCTTGACAATCTGTTCTTGGTATTTTTCTTTGGCCTCCTTTGTCTTCTTAGCCAAAAATTCAGCATACTTCCTTAATTGTTTTTATTATGCTGTTTCTTCAGATCAATATGCCAATGTTTGTATTGCAGGACATGTGGAGTAACAAGATGCTGAATCTTAGGTGCTTTGATTCTAGATACTTACCTTTCTGGTTTAGGGGCTTTCTCACAACATATTGGCAGGCATTATCTTCTTCAGAAAAGTTGAAAAGTTTGTGGATTCCGCTAGGTCTTTTGGGCCCCAGGTGACGAGGCACAGTAGTATCAGTGAGACCAGGAATATCTTTCTCCTCTTTCTTTTACAATGACTAAGTTGAGAACTGAGGTTGGATATGCACTTTTGCTCTCCAGTCCTCCTTGGTCTATAACAGGAATGTCCCTTGCTCAACAGCAGGTGGACACAGCCAGGGTCAAGATACCTTGCTTCATGAAGAAACATTGTTTGTCATTCCCACCATTGATTTGAACCACATAACCCTTCCATTCTTCAACGAGAGCATCAGAAACAACATCTGTGGCTGTACATTTCTCATAAAAGGCATGAAGTTTGTGTTCATTGTCCACTTCAATGAGTTTCTGGTTGCCAGTGGCTGAGAAAGAGATACTCAGCTTCATCTTGAAGCAGTCTACCACCTCTGAGGTGTCACAAAAAAGATGTGAGAATGAATATTTTTAAATTTATAGATAATTGTTTAGATTACCTCAAACATCACCTTCAGCTCTCCTTTGGGTAATGTACAATGTGCAAGTGGAAGATGCATGTGTTAAAAGTAGAAATCCATTAATGACTCAACAAGACCTTATTCAGCACCTACTAACTTGTTTACTATGCCAGGTAGTCATATAGACTAAAGTGATTAAACAGGATTATCCTGGAGATATTTAGGCATAAAGAGTAGTAAATGGCATTACACAGGATCTAACAGGGTGCTATGTGATGGGGGTTACTTTTCAGCTAGGACCTCAGCTGAGAAATTGTTCTTCCCACAAACAGTGCACCTGTCTTGGGAAAGCACAGAAACCCAGTTAGGAAAAGTTGGCAGAGATGGTACCAGGGCACCAAGTATTCAGATTAGGAAAGAGAGAGACAGAGAGAGGGAGAGGGAGAGGGAGAATTGTGATGCAAGGCAAAAAAAGAAAAGAGCCTTTTGCTAGTTATGAGTAATTACTATTAGGCACTTAGGGAATCTTGGAAGGACAGACCTTCATACACATTAATTGATAAAGACTTGTGATTGATGTCACTGTGAGTAATTGCATTAACAGAGGTTGAGGACAAACTGCCGAATCCAAAGGCAACTTCATAATATAGGTGTTCATGGCATTACAGTTCTGACAACTTCTTAAATTTTTAGGTCACATTCTTAAATATTACCACTCTGACAGTTCTTAGACCTCATGGAGACCTCCATCCTTTTGGCCCTATAATTTTCTAAACTATCTAAACCCCTTCCCCCTCCTTATGTCCTTTCCTCCCTTAAACAGTTCTGATCCCTTTACTTGCTAATATAGAGATGTGAATATCTGAGGGTTTTTTTTTATCAGCTTCTCTTTGGAGTTTGGATTTCCTGCCAGAGTCTCCTGCACATTTGCTTATGTCACCTGCTTAGGGAATAGGCTGAATGGTTGTCAGGATATTTACTCTGATCTATTTTCACTGAGAATATGGGCTAGGCCTTCTCTATTTACTTCTCTTCTTAAAAATCTCATTTGGTTCCATGAGTTTGTCATTTACAGTTTTTTTGGATCTCAAATATTTAAGTGTATCTCAGATCTTTCTCACTTCCAGGATTGTATATCAAGTCCTCTGGGCTACCATTATTTTAATATCTAGTAGAATTAAAACTGAAAAGCATTTTTAAAAGTGTTCAAAAAAGAGGTTTGACTCTCTCACACAAAATGAATGTTACCCTGTCTTTCCTTATAAACAATATTGTCATAGGCTGTTCAAACTGAAAGTCAAGGGGTAACAATTATTATCTTCCCTTCCTCTTCCTCCCCACCCCTATATTCAGTGTGTGGTCAGGTCCTATTACCTGTGAAAGACTCCAAGCCTGTCTACTTCTCTTTGCTTCCATGGCCACTACTCTGGCCCATTCTGTTCCCACCTCTTATCTGTGCTGCTTCATGACATTTCTGATTTGTTTCTTTACTTTTATTCTTGCTCTCCTTCTATCTACTATGTACAAAGTAGTTGATTTATTTTATTACAAAATAGCTAATATTTCAAAACCATAATTTATATTATATTGCTTTGCCACATAAAACACTTCAAGGGCTTTTCTATTGACCTTTAGAATAAGACTCAAACTTAGAGCATAATTTACATGAATATAATCTGCTCTCTGCCTGCTGCCTACTGTGGTCCACTCTTCCCTTTACTCACTTATGGCCCATCTACACTGGCCTTCTCTCTTTCCTTCTGTCCATTCATTCATCTAGCACATGACAAAGCAGCTTCTAAATTCCAGCTACTCTTTTTAAGCAGCAAACAGAAATATCCCTACCTGCAGGAGTTTACATTTTAGTAAAGGGAACAGAGAATGAACAGATAAATATATAATTCCAGGTAAGGTAACTACTATGGTGTAACAGTAAACCAAGAAAAAATAAAAGGTGATGAGGTTACTATATTTTAGATAGAGTAGTATAGAGCAGAGATCTATTCTACTCTGAACTATATAGAGTATAGTGTAGAGTAGTTTAGAGCAGTATGGAGTAGAGTTATACTCTATAGAGTTTAGTATAGAACATATACTTTATAGAGGGACTCTATACTGCTCTATTCTATATCTATCTATCTATCTATCTATCTATCATCTATCATCTATCTATCTAGTATAGAGCAGTATAGAGCTCTATAGAGTATAGTATAGAATAGTACAGAGCAGAATTAAGAAAGGGTTTGAACCAAGAGAACTCATAGGGATAACTATTCAAGGCAGAGGGAACAGAAAGGGCAAACATTCTGAGATGCGAGCTTGCTTATACTTTGAAGAATAATAAACAAGGAGGCCAGTATGTCTGTAACAGAGTAAATAATAGAGAGAATATCAATGTTCAAGGCCTTGTACTTCGTAAGGACTTCATTTTTTAAAGTGAGTTAGGAAGCTCCTGGGGAATTCTGAGCACTGGAACCACTGATTCACTCAGGTCCCTGGGAGATGGTGTGAAGAGAGTAAAGTGGTAGGTGTGTAAAGGCAGATGAGTAATTACTTGGAATAGTTCAGGTAAAAAATAATGATATCTTGAATGAAGGAGAAAGCAGTGGGAGTGAAGAAAAGTAATGGATTTAGGAATGTGTTTTGAAGGTGGTACTAATACAACTTACTGATGGATTGGATGTGGAGTATGGATAAAAGAAAGAGGTCAAGAATCATTCACTCAGCAAATACTCATTGAATGCCTGTTGCATGCCAGGCACAGTGCTGGACACTGAGTGGACTAAGATGATTCAAATTCTGTTCTTGCCCCTCCCCCCAAGGTATTCACAGGGGAGCATGAGAGATGGATACATACAATGGGTGTATATCTTCCATGAATCCATTAGCTAAACACAATTCAAGGGAGTCATGATAGTAATAGCTCCTACTCCAGGGAGAAACCCTAGAGTCATTCCCAGTTTTTCTCTAACTGAATCCTTTCATGTCCTGTGGTAGTTTGCAATTTCATCTCTTCTTTTAATTTTCTGTAATAACCACAAATCAGGGATATCATTATTTAGTGTCCACATAAATGGTATACCATTATCCATTTAAACATAATTCAACACTCCAATGTTAGTTCAATATCTTTATCAGAAATGGGAAACTGCAGGCTAAGAGCACATTGATTTAAATATCTACTTAGTTGCTAATAGGAACATAAATAGATTCATAAGTAATAAGATGGCTGACCTTACACCACTAACAGTAAATACTTTCAACTAGAGATTTCCTTGCAATTGTTGTAATTAAGGATACCTTTCTGGACCTGTCCTTTGTAGATATGTGGAAGTCATGAATGTGTCATGTACCCAGATCAATGGATATTCACCCATTCTATCAATACAGCCTTTCTGAGCTTCTTGTTCCATCCAAAGGAGATTTTGCCAAGTTATATTCAAAAAGGAAACATTCTGTGCTTTTGAAATATGAGTGGGTATAAAACACAGCAGCTGGCTGATATTGGATGGGATGTTCAAATTTTAATTGAACCATCAATGCAATTGCTACTAATATAAATATCAATATTTTGCTGAGGGAATAAATGACTGAGGCCAGTGAGAAAGTGGAATAAATTAACAGATTATTTGAGACTTGTTAGGTAACTCATGATCACAATAATTTAAACTTAAGCCAGTCATCTTCTACTTGAGTCTGTCTTTCCCTACTCCTAGGTAAGGTTGCAGAACCCTGGATGTGTTCACAGAGCACCTGGTGCATGACTGTTTTTTTTTTTTTGTCCTTTCCTTGTAGATGGAAACTGTGTGTAAGTAGGGAAAGCATCCTGTGTCCTTACAGGAACTTAACACATGGAGTGAGTAGGACAGTTTTAAGGGTCTCTAGTGATCATTTCAGTTACATATTATTACAAAAATATACAAATAGTATTTGTCTTGAACCTGTTTTGTGTTGGACATTTTTAGGACTATAAATATACTATTTCATGATCACCAGAATAGGTATTATAGTTGTTTTTTTTTTTTTTTCCAATTACAATTGACATTCAGTATTACATTAGTTTCAGGCATACAGCATAGTGATTGGACATTTATATAACTTACAAAGTGATCCCCCCATAAGTCTAGTATCAGCCTGGCACCAGGCTATAATAGTTATAGCTTGTAACTATTATTTAGTTACTGTAATATTATTGACAATATCTCCTATAGTAATGAGAAAATTGAGGATCAGGAATGTGAAGCACCTTGTCCAAGGTTACATGGCTAAAATATGGTGGCACTAGATTTAAACTTAGGCTTATATGTATTCAAAAACATTCACTATTTGTCCTTGAAGCCAGAAAACAAATTGGTAGAAAACTTGACACTAATTTCCTTCAGGGGAAGCTATATATAGCCTTAGAAACTGAGTCATTGATAAAATACTTTCTCTACACAAAAGGTTCCCAGCTTTGATATCATTGATGTTGGTGTGAGATAGTTCTTTGTTGGGGGGTGGGTGCTAGTATTGTTGGGTATTTAGGACCATCACTGGCCTTTACTCATTGGTTGCCAGTAGCACCCCCCAATTTTAACAGCCTAAAATGTCTCTGTACATTGCTAGCTGCCCCTCACCCTGCCTTTAGAACCACTTGTCTTCACATAGACTAAAAATCCTATTTCATGCTTCTTACAGGGGAGAGGGAGAGAGAGGGAGAAATGGAGAGGGAGAGGGGGAGAAAGAGGGAGAGAGAGAAGAAAGAAAGTTTATTTTATTACAGGACTCACTTCAGCTTGGATATAATGAACTCTACCTGCAAGTGAAGTAAGAAACAAAAGACTTAATGAGTGTCTAAAATGTCCTAAAGTTACTATTTCAGTCAAATGGGGCTGGCAGTTTCTTGAAACAAAATGTGAACCTGAAAGACAACAACAAAAGTCTTTGCAAAAAGGCTCCTGTTCTGGGGAAAGCAGGCCCGGGGGTCCCACTCCACTAAACTTTACAGCACACATTTTCTTAATGGCAACCAGGGAAACCAGACACTAATACAGCCCCTGGTACACAAAATTCCAGGTATTTTAACAATGCAGAAAGAAGCCATTGTGGGCTGCACACCAGTGTAAATTATACCATAAATATTCATTAAAACACAAGTCTGGAAACATGCTACTTTTACAGATGATGAGGCAGAAAGCAGTCTGAGCACTGGTTGGAGGGGGCACACTACCAAGGAGGAGGTGGTAGCAGGTCTGCTGAAGTGACTTGAGGGAGCGGGGAGTATGGGAACAGGAGCTGTGTTTACTAAGTTCCTCTCTACGAGATGCATTCCAAGTAGGTACTCAAGAAATGCTAATCACAGTCCTACTACATATATAGAAAGTAGAGCATTCACTGGACAGCATCTGGTCATTGTCTCCCTGCATGGGCTGGGCAATGGTTTCTGGCTTATCCCATGCTTTATCACATTTGTGATTATGATAACCCCCAAAGTCAGTATAATATTTCTTCCTTTATGGAGGAAAAAGGCAAGGAAGGATGACTTGCCCAAGGCCATAAAACTAATAAAAAGAGGCCAAAATTTGAATGTAGGTCTTTGAACTCCAAAGTCAATGTTCTTTCAGTTATTTTACAATATAAGAATGTGAAACGTAATATATTTTATGGTAGTTCACATTAGCTTCTCTGCTGTTCCAAATAATTCTTTTTGATAGGGAGGCCAAGTATTATGCTCTCTAATTACAGATTAGCAAATCGAGCCTTATTTCAATTCTAAAACCATTGAATTAATTCCTGGGATATTATTAAGCCTAAAACTAGAAGCAAAGTTAACTACATTCCTGAGGCTGGGACACAAACTCTAGGATCAAATCCTGGCCTTGCCAGTTTTCAGCTGTGTGAACACAAAAGTGGCTAACCTGTACCTTACATCCTTTATCTGAAAAATAGGAGTAGTAAAAGTGCCTACCTCATAGTGTCAGAGAGAAAACTAAATGAATTATACATATAAAGCATGACATATAATAAAGATAAATATTAGTTACAATTATTATTCTTACTCTTTTAAAAATATTCATTGAAGACGTACTGTATGCAAGATGGCAGGTTTGTTGGCATGGGGAATTTAGCAAGTATTTACTGAATACCTACTATGTGCTAGGAACTATGTAAAATGCTTGGATTATAACAAAGAAGTAAATGAAAAAAAGCTGAAGTCATTATTGTCCTTTCTGACTCCCTTATGGTGTGTCATACACTGATACTGAAGTCCTGCCTAGCCAATGCTCAAGTTGTTTTCACTTCCATACATCTTCCTTCAACCTTCCACTTTATCATACTTTCATTCTCTCAAAGTGTGTTGGGTCTCTACACAAGGGCAGACACACTGATGGTATTAAATAAACAAACACATACAATATTCAGTCTATGCTCATACATTATCTCATCTAACCCATTTAGTCCTAACAGCCCAATGAAATCCATTCTTTTATAATGGTCACTTAACAGACGATGAACATGAGTCTCAGAGAGGCTAAGGTACTTGCCTGAAGTCACACAGCCAGTGAGTAACTTATCTGTCACTGGAAATGAGTCATGTGACTCCAGAGCCCTCGCTTGGGACCTTCTGGTATTTTTACTTTCTTCCTGTACTTAGGTACTCCTGTCAGTATTCCATCCATCCCCTCTTCTTGGGAAACAGTAATCTACAGGAAATGAAAACATAACTCTTATCTTTTCAAAGGGAAGAGAGCCCTCTTTGGAAGTGAAAGCTTACTTCTTGCCTAAGATTACACAGCTAAAAAAAGTTGAGGAGCCACTGTTTGACTCCAGCCTGGATGCAAATATTTCTACGTGTGTTTTCCTCTCTGATCTTTATTAGCAGTGGTGAGACATAATCAGAAGGAAAACTTGGTGTGAGCATTTTTTGGTTTTTGTTTTTCCAAATGAGACCTTTTTTAATGTTTTATGTAAATGAGGTCAGTCACCCAGACGGGATACCCTGGATGTACTGAAGGAAAGTGACATCCGTTACGTGTTCCACTAACAGAATGCACTGCCTAATGGCAGACCACTAATGAGGATTTTCATAAATCCTATAATTTTTCTCAGGGTGCATTTAAATTTTTATCTTAAATGTGTTCATTCATAAAATATAAACATTTAAAATACATAATAAAGTTTATAATCATATTTTGACATTTCTGAGGCTCAAGAATGAAAATTCACAGAGGACTATCCATTAGTGAGAAACCATGTGGGGGGAGAATTATCAGTTTGTTAAAAGTCACAGAGCAAGTTATAGATCTGAGATCAGAGAGATACTGAGCTAGATGTTGAAAAGAGATGGTGGGGGCAGATAATGACATTTGGCTTCTTGAATTTAGGGAAAGTGAGAGACGAGGGTGAGAACCAATGAAAACAAGAAGAAAGGAGGGAAAGAAAAAGCAACTAACCCCATGAAGGTAAGGCCTTTGGGAAAGTAAAAACTAGGGAGAGAAAAGGCTTAGAGGCTACAAGGCAGGGACAGTGAGAAGGGAGGAGAAAGAAAAAAAAAAAGTGCAAGTCATGCCATTGGTTAAACTGAATCTCATTTAATGTCTCTTGCAGGTGTTAGTAAAATTGGGGTGATTTTTATTTTTGTTTGGTAGACTTCTTGTTTCCTTTTTCTTTTAATAATGTACTGACACAATTAGCCTGAAGCACATGGGACCACTAGATTTTTAAGTGTTATGTAAACTATCTTTGAATGGAGAGTAATTATGAGAAACAAGCCAAGGAAGTAATAGATGACCTCAATATATTCAATATCCATGTAATTCCATTCTGTTCAGCAAGTATTTACTGTGTACATACAATGTGTGAGATGGTGGAAATAGAAAGGTGTATAAAATATACAGATGGGCAATTATCTGTGGGTTATAGAAAAGGCTTCAGAGAACTTGTGAGACTTCAGAAAAGTGTTAGACATTTGCCAGGAAGACAGGCAAGCATGATGTCACTAAAGAGTGTGAACAAATTCCCAGCAGTACAAAGTAGTGTGGACTCTCTGGGGGCGTTCGTGTGCATCTTTCTTATTTGGGGATACCCATTAGAAGGACCTGTGCATACCTTACAAAATGGAGCCTCCGAGGCCTCTCCCTGACTGCATCAGGATGCCAGTGAATGTATTTTAAAAGAAATCTTCCAAGTGAATCTGATGTATATTCCTTTTTTAAAAGCCAATTATTTGAGTTTTCCAGTAGACAGGATATAAATTGTGGAACAAGCACAAGAATCAGAAGTTATTGTAGAATAGCAAAATAAACACAGATATTAAATACTGAAATACTTAAGCCTCTTTTTCCGCTTTGAAATGATATAGTTAGTTATACAATTACATTTCTATGTGTGTTACATCTTGTAGTAATTTCACCTAGAGCTTTAAAGCTTCTCATGTAAAGAGCTTCCACTAGTAAGTAGAATTTTACATTCTCTTCTATTTTATTAAGAATTGGAATAGTATTCTTTGTGGAGTTCACAGCCTTGTTCTGACCTAGAAATGGAGTAGTTGCTGGGAAGTGACAGCAGGTATATGAATAACCTTCAAACAAGCTTACTAACCTAATTATTCTCTCTGCGTACGAAGGTTTTCTTTCTCTACCTCTGCGTTTAGTACTATTTGAACAATTAAATTTAAGCCTGTCATATTCTTTTTTAAAGTATGATTTTCTAGGAAAATAAAAGTAAGGGGCACATTAATATGAAAACTGTTTTCAAGTCATTGTTAGACTGGCTTTAAGAATGTCTAGAAGCAATGACAGCCACACATTTTCCAGCTCCCTTGTCTTGGTGTTTGGCATTCTCAAGTTGAAGGTCTGGAGAAACCGAAGATAAGGCCCCTGGCTGAGGGAGGTGACATAATTTTAATAGATATTAAATGTCATATGCAAAAAGTTGACAAGTCTAATTGAGTTTTCTCTGATATTAATCAAATTAAGTGACATGGAAACTTTCTAAGTCTAATGAACATAGGCTGCTTTCCAAACCAGTTACCATCCAAATATAGACCAAGACAGACAGAACTAATTGTACCTTATGAGCTTGGTGTGTGGATCCTTGCAAAGAAGGCTCAGTTGAAAGGAAGACCTTGGGGCTTTGTGTATTGTAGTTTGCTATTTACATGTCTTTCTCTGCAAATAGTAATGAGTTCATAGACAGTAGGATCACATTTTGTTTTACATCCCTGCAGTCCAGAGTCCTCAAGGCTTGCCTCTCCTCATCAAAGACCACCAGGTCAGTGAAAATAAATTCCTTACAGCATTCACAGGGTTGGGAATCCCTTCATAGTTTGCTTTTCTTCAAACTCTCCCTTGACGCTAGTTCTTCCAGGGCAGAAACAATTCTACTCCCTTGTGTTTCCAGTACACAGGTAGACTTAAAATCAAAAAAATCTGTGCTAGATCCACTTCCCATCCCTTCCACCCTGTTCTCTGTGGCCTACATCCACAGCAGCCTCCTTCACACTCTGTTTCTGGGTTGGTCTGGCCATGGGATGGCCCAGCAGGAGATGAGAGGGACGAAGGGAAGAGAGTGAAATTGTGGTAGTTATTTCCAGGCTCCCTTCCTGCAGGATCTCCTAGACAGGCTTTATCTCTCTACCCTCGTTGTTGGCCCTCTAAGAAAGGCAGCTCTACAGTTCTCTTCCCTTCCTGCTTCCAGTGATGTTTCCCTCCTCCTCACTCCTGGCTTAAGGATGGTACATCCCACTGTCACTAGCCCGGGGTTGCTGTGCAGTCCTGTCCCCACCATTTTAACTTATGTCCTTACTGAGCCCACTTTGGCTGATCTAATTTTAGCGCAATGCTTTTTTCTTATCGGGACTGTGACTAATACAATAAAACAATTAGATCTGGTGGCTAAGATATGCATTGGAAGAAACAAGGCTGTGAGTGAGGAAGTCATGTAGGGGCTGTTATAACTAATTCCTGAAAGAGAGGCAGAGGACCTGCCCCAGTGGCTCCTGGAGCCACTTATTTTATGTAATCCCTGCCAGTCTGTGAGCAGCCACTAACAAGCAAGAACTTTGTCGTATGCACTCTAATCCAACCGTACTTCCCTCCCTTCAAGGACTCTGCTTCTCTCCACCCCACCCACCCAGACGGGGCCTATCTGGTACACAGCTAACCAGGAAGACAATGAAGCCCTACAAGAATGCAAATCATAACAAGATTAGTGATTCACTTCCATCCTATGTGCCAGGCTTCCCCTGACCCTATCATTAACCTTGTAATAATAACACAACTGCATTTTGTGAGGTGGATTTAGGTTTGCTGAAGGAACAAAGGAATGACTGAATATTGGGGAATGGGTGGAGGTAGTATGACCTTCAAAAACATAAATAAAACTGCTTCAGCTGGCATAACAAGCACCTTAATGTTCTGACAAAAAGGCTGTCTTTTGGCAATGGGGAGGTCAGTAGATTTAAAGATTAAGGTTTGTTGTATCAGAACCTACAACTTGGGGAAAAATAGCAGCTACAGTATAAATCTCTTCCAAGTCTCCTTCACTTTTTACTTTATAGTACACTTTTTATATTCTTTATCTTATTCATTTCCAATTTTATATTTGAGTTTTTTTAAAGAGGAACTAGGACTTAGACCCAGGTCTCTGACTCCCCTTGCCCCATCTTTCTAGAACACTCAGGAGACCCCTTTTTCCAAATAACCTTGGCTCTAAACATCACATACATTCTGCTGAACTAAACTAACAAACCTTAGAAATGGCAGCCCTTTGGATGGTTGATAAACTTAGTACTCAACAGGAAGGCAATCTGAATTAGTGCCATCATCAAGCCATTATGAGAAACGACATATTAACATAACATCAATACCTCATTTTTAAAAGCTTGTATTTAATAGTCTTACATTTAACAAGCTTCACTCACTTAAATTTAATCTTTTCTCTTTCTAGTTCTGGAAAGTGAGAAGCTATTTTTGGCATACTGAAAAACAGTGTTCTTTGTGAGGAGGGGGAGAGGGAGAGAGACAGAGACCAGACATGCAGTATTTGTAATAGTGCACATAATATTGGTTTTTATTTACTTATTTTAGGACTACAAGAATATTGAGAGCATATAGATGGGAATGAATTCTTTCTTCATTGAACAGGAGCTGGGTAACTTCTCTGAGGCTCAATCTCCTGATTTGTAAAATGGGGATAATTATGTATGTCTTATAAGGATGTTATGAAGATTAAACAAAGTAACACTTGGAATTTCTTTTTTATTAATGTTTTCAAATACAGTTTATATTACGCTTGAAATTTCTTAACTTGGCACTCTCCCTGTGATGCATGCTCCAGCTTATACCTGTCAGTGCCCCAGAATGTCTCATATATTACACCCACTAAATGCATAAAAGGTTCCAGGAAGAAGGAGTTGGGGGAACTCTTCGAGCATTCCCTGGCAACACTTAGGACCTTCTTGCCAGGATTCACCCTTCTCTTCCTAGTCCTTGGCACTTGTCTTTTATGGATGAACATACGCTCCAATTTAGAATAGATTCTTGGCATTTTGTTTTCCTGGATGGGGCCCACAAAGCTCTCTGAAGACTGAGGTCTTGGCCCTTCCTGCCTCAAGCTGCTTCATCTACTCAGACCTGACCCCATTTTCAGTTCTTTAAACCCAATTCTCTATGATTTTTGTTAAGTTGGATGATTCCCTGGACGTAAGAAGACATTTTGATGTATAATGGATACTTCGTGATGGCTGAATTTGAAAGAAGACTTACACTTTAAATTATTGCAAACCTCTTCTGAATTTGCTTGATACTTCTATCAATAATATCCCCATTTTCCTGTCTATGCCCTCTCTGACCTCCTACTGCTCCTCAGTGTTCTTCGAGTGTTCAGAGCTCAGGAAACGTAAGAGGTAATTTATGCATGGAGGGGAGATACTGTTGCCACATTAAAAGTCTTCGAGATGTGTAATTAATATGACCTTAGAAGTTACTACTTTTATTCTTAGCTGAAAAATAAAATTAATGCTCTTTGGGGATGGTCTTTGCTCTACTAAATGTGGCCATTAACTTAGTTTAGTTTCTTCATCCACATAGGACTCTGTTTCTTCATATATGAAGTGGGAGAAGTAAAATCTACCTCCCAGGGCTGTTGTACAGATTCAACAAGCCATTCATTTGTAGAAGAAACTTAATTGCACCACTTCTGTATGTCTGACTCTGAGCTCAGTAAAGGAAACAGAAGGATGAGTGAGACCTGGTTCTAGTCTAGCAGGATCACAGAACCTAGAGCTAGAAAGACAAACTTTGGGACCAAATTTTGGGGTGAGTGTGATGAAGGGACAGTGTTGTGGAAGCCCACGTCACTGAGGCCTGAGAAGGTCAGAGAGTGCTTCCTGGAGGAAAAGTCTCCTGAGATGACCCATGAGATAATGAATAGCAGTTCTTCAGGCACAGGTGGGTATGTATGTGTTTTGGAAAGTCATTAAGAGCCTATTCCAAGTGGGGAAGGAGATTTCATGAGTTGTTTTTTTTTTTGAAATTTCGGAGGCCAGACAGTCTGGAAGTTGAGTGAATCTGGAGGCAGGGTCAGAGAACCAATGAGAAGGAGGAGGAATGGTGCTGGAGGAGAGGAGAGGTGAGGGGTGGGGCACTTCTGCCCTTGGCGCCCATCCTTACGCCTGCTGCCATGATTTAGACACTTATTTACCCTTTTCAGGGATTTGTATGATCATCTGAAGATCTTCAGGCCACTGAACTCACCCTCTCTACACTTCTGTGAGAATTATTATCATAAATCCGATTATGTGGTTCTGCTCTTTAGAAGTAAAGAGTTAAGAATTCTTTACTAATATCCTTTCATTTCAGAAGCTGTCCTATTAAGCTGTTCCTAGAAACATTTGTCCTGAGAAACACTCTGGGATTGAAACAAGAAAGAGGGGCTGTGGGTTGGCGAGCACAGAGGGTTCTGTGGTAGAACTTATCTGGGAAGCACTCCGTTTTATTCCCTCCTTTGGGAACACATACCAGAATCTTAAAATTTCTGAGAGGTTTAGAGTAAAAAACATAGTGCTTTGGTCTAAACTAGAATTCTGGAATTATTTTTATAATTGAACTCTTTTTTCCTTTTTCTCTTTGTTTTGCCTACAGTATATTATCATGGACTGGTAGGGATTCTTCATAGAGCTCAGGGTGGGAAATGCTGGCATCTGGGGTGAAATACAAACTTCTGAGAAGGAGATACATTTATGGCTTGCCTCTTCATTTCTTTAGCCTTATCTTCCACATCTCCCTTTTTCACCATTGCTCTAGTCCCATTGAATGACTTAAGCTTCTCCAAATGCATTGACTAATGCCAGAATCTGAAGTGCCTCCTGGGAGAGAAGTCAGCCAACAGGGAGAAGGTTCCAGGTGCAGTGAGCCCAACTCAGGATTAAGATGGTAGTCTTTGGAGGGGGATCGAAGCAGTGAGTTCAGCATAATGGCTGACACTTCATACCATTCCCAACAGCTCTGTAGACACACGTAGATTCTGGCATCAGCCTGCCAGCCGGGACTGGGATTTATAGCCAACTGTGTGTGCACTTGCAGTTATCACCCCTCTAAGCCTAGTTTCCTCAGCTAGAAAAATAGGATAACTATAATTTTTGTCTCAAGAGCTACTTAGCAAGTTAAATATAAAATACCTAGCATACCAGGTGGCAGATGGTAGATGGTAAGCACTAAGCTAATTTAGCCATTATTATTTATGAGTAATTGTTACTAATTAACTATTAATCATGATAATGATAGCCATTATAAATACAGTGCTTATTATGTGTCAGGTACTGTTCTGAGTGCTATACATATTCATTTAATCTTCACTACAACACTATCAAGGCGGTATTACTATTGTCCCCATTGTACAGATGGGTGAGTAATTTTATGAATCCCACAAACCTTGGAGCCAAGATTTGGTCCTAGGGAGTTTGATGCCATCATCTATTCTCTTAACTACTATCCTAAATGATAATAAGTAAAATAATAGAAGAACTATTTCACTAAGAACTCTGTAAGTGGTTTTAGGATACACAGAAACATCCGCGTCAGGCTATTGCTTATGGCAGGGAACACAAAAGAAAGAAAGGCAAGTTCCCTCCTTCTGCCAGCTACCTTGTGCAATATTAGACATCAGTGGCAATCCTGAATAAAAGAATAGCAGTGGGTGGGCTGGGTTGGGATGGGAGTAAAGGACAAAAAACTGTACTTGAACAATGATTAAAATAAATTAAAAAATAAAAGAATAACAATGGCCTGGTAGATCAGAACTGCTAAACAGCATAAGGGAGTACAGCGTGGAAGTTATCAGAAATGCTTGTAAGTATTTTGTAGAAAATAGAATAATATATGCGAGCAGATCAGGACAAACACTAGTATCACTTAAACTGTTGTGGTTAATGGCACTGACCTACACCCATGAGCTGACAGTCTGGGCATGTTCCTGGTTCTATGGACACCCCCTTGATTGGCTAGTGATTCTCTCCTGGGTGAGTGTTCTGAGACATCCTAAGTGGTTCTTTCACTTGCACCCTGGGTCTTACTGCTGTTGGCACTAGCCAGAAAGGCTATTCAACAAATACATTTTAAATTAAATTATACTAAAAAAAAAAAATTCAAGCTTATAACTTTGAAATATTCATAACAATTGACCACCTGATACCATGGGACACTTATTTAATGTTATAAAAAGCAGTTGTGGAATACATATAATTTGCTTCCAAAATAATTTTATGCAGTTTTAAAGTGACACAAGCCAACTTGCAATGTCTGAGCATTTAAATTAATGTTCATCCTTTTAAAAGGATGGCTAAAAAAAATCTAATTCCAAAGAAATTAAAAAATAGAATGTTTCTCTTTTTAATCTGAAAGAAATGGAGACATCATTGGATCTCTGTGGACATGGCAAAAGGCAAGTGCCCAGCCTTTCAGGCTGGGAGATAAAGGAAGTAACAACTCTATTTTGAACAAGTTTGGTGCCTAAACATCTTTACTCCTGCTAAGTTTTCTGATTTATGACTTGGTTTTAGCTAGGAAGGCAATCTGGTTCAGGGAAGAGCTGTATCCTGCTGATGGAATTTTGAATGCCATGTTCCTGCCATTCACCTCTTTTACCTGTGAGGTGAACTTGTTCAAGTCAGCCAGCAAGAATTTTTCATGCAGTGAACAAAACTGACTTGGTTTGGTCCCTGTCCTCACACAGTTCACAGTCTTGTAGACTCTAAGCCACCCATTTGGCAACTCTAAGTTTCACTTTTCTTCACAGAAAATGAATGTAACTCTAGTACTGGAGATTGTGTAAGGGCCCTCACAGATCACACATTACACTACTCATATACACAAACATCTCCCATTCTCATTTCAGTTCTTCTACCCATTTGGCCTGATGTCTGAAACCTAATCTTTCCTCTCCAGGTTCACTAGGCCCTGGTTTACCTTCACACTTGATGAACTTTAGATACCCAGATCCAGATTTTTAATCTATCCTTAGGCCTATATTTCTCCTGACCTCAGTTTCTCCCTGGGGTCTCCCTGTCCTCAGTGACCCAATCTGCTTACAAGTCATCTTTCCTGCCTCACCTTGGGCTCCTGGTTTTTCAAGACCAGTCTCAGCAGCTCTCACCCACTTTAAACCTGCAGTTACCTTGGGTCCCCTCCCCCACACCCCTCACAGGTCCTGACACAAGGGCCGCCACAGAAACAGTTTCCCCTAGATGTAAAGTTCATCACAGGGAACACAGTCAATAACACTGTAATAACTCTGTATGGTGTCAGATGGGCACTGGAAATATCAAGGGACACACATCGTAAAGTACATGATTATCTAATCACTATTATATCCAAAACTATTATATCACTCTTATATCTGTCAGGTACTTGGCATTAGGCAAGAGGAGAGTTTCTCAGCCTACATACTATTGACATTTTTGGTAGGATAATTCTCTGTTGTAGGGGACTGTTCTATATATTGTAAAATTGTTCTTCAAAATGCTAGATGCCAGTAGCCCCTTCCTCTCCACAACTGTGAAACCAAAACTGGCTTCAGACTTTGACAAATATCCTCTGAACACTGTGGACACTAATGGATTTCTGGCTAGTTTTTTTGCTCCATGTCATTCCAAACATGAAGTGCCAAATGCAGACAGTTGATGTCCTTTTGGTTTTATCATCATAATAATGAGATTCCTTCATATTTTGATTCTGTAAGAGAAAAACAACTAAAAGCCTAAGCTGTAATAGCTCAGGTATACACCACAGATTGGGGTTCTCCCAGCGCTTTATCAGAAGGGATTGAAATGAGAATGATGGAATGATAATGCGTTGCTGACAGGAATAGGTACTGGAACCCTGGACTGGGGCACCTGGTGTGAATCTAGGACTCCTTTCTACTCAGGGGTACCTCCATAGCCAAGATATCCCTTCAGTTCTATGTATCTGCCCCTCCTACCAGTCTTAATGTGGCTTCTTCTGTATATCTTTAGGTATAGGACTCTGTTCAGCTAGACTTTAGGTAGCTCTTGATAATGATTGTTCTGTAGTTTATTTGATGTAGACATGAAAGGACATAGGCACAGTATTCACCTATGGGAACTGCCATCTGAACTGGAACCTCTCAGAATGCCAGTGTTTTGTGAAGAATGCCTAATTTTTCCCCACCTCTGTGGGTGCTAATGGCTTTTGGAATTTGTGGCTCAGAAAACACTGCAGACTCAGGTGACAGACTGAGCTGGGTGATTTCCAGTGTAGTGAGTAGACCTCAGGTGAGCTTTCTGAAGCTGTGGGCTCTCAGCCTAAGCACAGTGGTATGAAATGCAAGTGTGGCCCTGTGGATTTATCTCAAAAAGCCCTGAGCTCAAATCCTAACACTTCTGCTCACTCTCCAAATTGTCCTGTGCAAGTTACTCTATACCCAGGTCCCAGGTCAGGATAAAGGGAGTGGTGATGATGTGACTCCCATCTCATCTTTTCGACTTGATAACATGTAGTAACTGATATATGGATGCTCCTGGAATATTTTGTGCCTCCATTGACTGTTTTTTTAAAGATTTTATTTATTTATTTTTAGAGAAAGGGGAAGGGAAGAAGAAAGACAGAGAAACATCAATGTATGGTTGTGTCTCATGTACCCCCCACCAAGGACCTGGCCTGCAACCCAGGCATGTGCCCTGACTGGGAATCAAACTAGCGACCCTTTGCTTTGCAGTCCAGCATTCAATCCACTGAGCCACACCAGCCAGGGCTCCCTTGACTATTTTAGTGTCACTGAGAACTTGCAGTACAGAATTGTTTTGTAAACCAAGGCAGGAGCTAAAGAAAATGTTACAATACTCAGGAACCCATTTGTTGAATGCTGATGTGTATAAGTCTATTTTGAGAATTCAGTTTACTCTCAAGAAGAGTCCTCCCCAAGGAGCAGTAGCCCAGCAGGCAGAGGAAACATTACGTTTTTGATAAAATCACTCCTTGTAGAGGCTTTATAAATGGTAAAAATTTCTAAGTTAGAATCCTAGATGTTAAAAACCTCAAGTACCCTTAGATATCATCTATTACTTCAATGTGCAAATGTTTGTAGCAGGAGCCTTTTACCTGCGAAGAACCTTTACTTAGCAGCTCCATATGTAAAAGCAAGCCTGAGGCCAATGGGTAGGAGGGTGGGAGGTGCCAATCTAGGTGAGAAAACTAAGACCTAGGTAGTTTGCAGGTTAAGTCAAGGGCAAAACACAAGCTAAAATATACTTCAATTTTGATGTACCAGGGCTCCTCCCATGGTCTTCAAATGTGTGATTTTGCATCTAAGGGGAGATTAAGCCTCACTAAAGTACTCTTGCAAGTAGCAAATATCACCATCATCACACTTGCAGAAAGATGGTAGATTGGAGAGAATCTTAAGTGAATTTATTTTACATGTTCTACTTCACTATATCTCACTTTGGAAGTAGGATGAAGCCCTCTCAGTTTCCTTCAGGTAGCCTTTTCATGTACAAATACCACTCCTATTCACCAAGGTACTTCAGCTTTGAGAAAAGGGAAAGTATAATCTATTGAATTTCATTTTTACACCCATCTCCTCCTTCAACCACCTTTCCCCACTTAAATATTTGTCTAAGAGACCCAAAGATTTTTATTTTTCAGTAAAAACACCCTGCAATAGTCCCTCAAACAAAGCCGAAGCAATTGCTAAAGCCCATTACCACACAAGTATCTCTTCTTCCCTGAATTCTGAGAGCAGTTACAAAATGCTTGTTAAATAAGTGTGAATAAGATAATTACCTACTTCCATTTCTAAAAATGCTTGATGGCAGGTAGAGTTAGTAAGACAGAGAGAGCTCTCAAGTTCAAAATACCATTGTAAATATTGTTTTCTCCTGTTTAGATGAAATAACAATTTCCAGTTTTTAGATAAATGTTATGAAGAGGATGTTAATTGGCATGAAAATATCTTACAATTTACCATCCTGGTAGTAAAACTTTTAAATAGCCAATTCAATCAATAATTACTTCAAGGAGAAAAAGTCCTAGTGAAGGTGTCATTTTGAATTTGGGGTCCCTAGGAACTGAGATATTGGCCAGACACAGAGCATGAAGCATCACTTTTGTGAAGATAAAGATGCTATCTGATCCTCATCTAGCTTGCCTCCTTTTTGGAACCAAGGCAATATCTCTATGTCACTTTTCTAGTCCCACCTCAGCAGAGACTGTCAACTGAGCTGTGATTCAAAGATATCCTGGAGGTGAGGGTAGGCTGAAGACCTTGTTATCTAGCTGAAGAATTATGCACTTTCTTTCTTTTAAATGTTTGGTCTTTTGTCAAAGGAAGGGATTTAAATAAGTTTCTGAATCTTTCCTCTGAGTCTTTGTCCATTGGTCCCTGGGTCTAATCTGTATATCAGAGCATCATAATCTTGCAAACAAATCTAACCCAACTCCTCCTTTTAAAGATAGGAAAACTGAGGTCAATCCCAGGTGGGATTGTACCTGGTCAAACAGTAGGTTAGAGGAAAAGGACACATGGGCATGGACAATGGTGTGGGTCTGCATGGGTGAGAGGGGTGTAAGGGGGTTCAATGGTAAAGGAAAAAATACAATAAAAAAGTTTTTAAAAAACCCAAATAGTTATTTAATGGTAAATTAAAACTGGAATGAGAACTGGTCTCACTCCTGTCTTTTTTTTTTTAATTGCATTTATTAGGATGACATTGATTCCCAAAACTATACAAGTTTCAGGTGTACAACTCAACAAAACATAGGCACAGTGTATTGCATGCCCATTTCCTCAAGTAAAGGCCAGGACTCTTAGGTCTGTTGCTCCAACCAATGAATATTCAGGATGCAGAAGTAGGTATAATGGTAATAAGAAGAAAACTATTAACTCCTCATGGGCAGGAATTTTTATATTTTGGATTAATGATATTATTCCAAGGATGTCCAACAATACTAGTCACATAATAGGTCAATAAATATTTACTGAATTTGAATTCATCTTCCGTAATATTATATTAGAGCCATAACATGATACTGCTGCCTTTGGTAGGTATGTCACCTAAGAACTTGGTATGAGATCTGGCACTTCCACCTGTGTATTCTAGGACCGTTCAGAATCATTCATTTTTACTAATCTATAGAAAGAAAATAATGAACTCTACTATCTAGAGGAGTGTGAAGTTATGTTGAAGTATAACTCTTTCTCGGTCTCTTTGTGGGGTCCTCCTTCTATGATGGATTCTAAATGTTGGGAGAAGCCCAGCGCTCAGTCCTTGAATCTCTTTTGTTTGCACTTTCTCCCTGAGTCAGTGGTTTACAACCTTAGCCGAATATTGGAAACACACAAGGAGTTTTTAATAATGCAAATGTTCAGGCCACACCTTAGTCCAATTATATAGGATCTCTGAAGCATCAGTATTTTTAAAAATCTCTCCAGGTGATTCCCATGTATAGTCAAGGCTGAGTAATATTGGCTGAGTGATCTCATTCATACTACAGCTTTACCCATCATCCATATGCCCTTGATTCTCAAATGTAGGCTCCCAGCCCTGGGTCACATTCCTAACTCTGATTCTAGCACTGGCATCTGTCCCTGACTCACTCCATGCACTCTGGCTTGTTTTGGCTTCAGCACTTACACAAGTTTTTAAACTTTGGATGAAAACTTACACAAGTTTTTAAACTTTGGATGAAAACTCCCTGGACCCCACGTATTACCACCAAGATTTGTTTCAACTCGTCTTTGCCGTCTACTTCTCTACAAGCATGCCCCTAACTCCCCATCAACAGCAAAAATATTAAGACAGCCTGTTAAATATTATAGTAGAGGTTCCCTAGTTTTATGTACCTACCATATTACAGTTCTGTGCCTGGGATTTTATATATCGTATCTCATTTAATCTTCATGACAAACCTTTGAGCGAAGCATCATACACAATCTCATAGAAAATCATGTCTAAACAAGTTGAAGAAATTTATCCAAAATCACCTGACTAGTAAGTGGAGGGACAAGGACTCAAGACCAGGTCAGCTTTACTACATAGTTTATGCATAATCATTAAGCATCCTAGCTCCTGAATCCCTTGGCTTTAAGCCTAATGAACCGCACTCTTCCCTGAGAACACCTATGTGTTTTCCATCATTATGTGCCATAAAATCTGTGGAATTCTAGGGAGTTAGGTTTAGATAGGGCTGGAGAGTTCTTAGAATTTAATTCCCTCATTTAACAGATGAGGGTATCAAGGTCTTGAGAAAGAGTTATTTCCTCAAGGTCAAACAATTCATTAGTGTCCAGGCAAGGATTTAAATTAGGCCTCTTTCGAATCCAATGATCTTCCCAGAACATAATGTTGCCTTCCACTAAAATGGAGCGTTTCCAATAATTTGTTTTTCCCTTCAACTTAGTCAAGGACCCTTCATAAAACAGGCTATGTGTTGTTCAGCTACATAAAATAATTATTTGTTACACTCACTGCACTCTTTTTACCTTTAATTTCATTCAATTGAAATAGCCATTGCTTGCCAAGCTACTTTAACCACAGAGCCCTTATGAGGTTTATTTGTCAATGAAGTCTTATTTTCTGAGGTAAATTAATGATGTGTTATTCCCAGAGACTTTATGGTGCTTATCACTATATTAACTCACATCAAAAAAATCACAGGGAGCTATTTTTCAAACCCTGACAAAACAGCCTAGAGAAATCCTAGTGAATTGGGGGCTTTGAAATATAAACACACATATGGATTGCATATTTCTCATAAAGAAAATGTTTTCACTTCACATTAGGTAAAAGCTTTCTTTAAAAAGTTGTCACTTAGTACAGGAAAAGATTCATGCCTTCTCAGCCTGGTTTCCAGGAGCAGAAGGAGTGGTAGTTTCTTTGCAAACAAGAATTATGAATTGTAGGTGGTGGTGTGGTGTGGAATTAGAGGCTGCATCTTGAATTTCTGATCTCCTGATTACTAGCATCTTAAGTATGTGATTCGAATTCTCAGTGTCTCAGTGCTTAGTCTATAAAATGGGCTTGGAAATGTTACATGAAAGTTGAGAGAATTAGGTGAACTAATTGAATAATTATATACAATACCCTTAGTGTTCCTGGACCATAAGTGAGTTAAATAAATGTCATTTCTTTTCCCTGAGAAGATTAAATTTGTTCCTATAACCAGGGGTGTCCAACCTGAGGCCCATGGGCTCCATGTGGCTTAGGATGGCTGTGAATGTGGCCCAACACAAAATCATAAATTTACTTAAAACACTATGAAACTTTTTTTGTGATTATGTCACAATGTATTTACTATGTGGCCCAAGACAACTCTTCTTCCAGTGTGGCCCAGAGATGCCAAAAGGTTGAACACCTCTGCTAGTAAGCTAAGAGAACCTCAGTCAATTTTCCAAACAATTCTAGGTAAGTTCCACCCTTTTTCTTTAATGTCACTCATTTATCATTAAACACCTCATAATTGTGTGCTGACCATGCCAAACACTGCAAGAGACTCAGTATCCTACCTCCTTTTAAGAGGTTGCTATCTATTGTGGAAGATAGACCAAGAAACAGATAATATTAGAGCTCACTAAGAGTGCTGGTAGGTAAGTACCAGGCACTGTATTGCCTCAAGGGTTTCTCTAACCAGGTTTTCTTCTATTAACAAAGATTTCCTGGAGTAACACCTAAACTGGGCATCCAATAACACTCTTCCAGATCCAGGAAAGACTGATCTAACCACCTGTTCCTTTAGGACTAGAGCTAGTAAACAGAGCATTTCTTATAAAGCCAAATGTAACAATTAAGAAATTCTGTTTATATAAATCATAGCAATATGTGTGTTTGAGAGATTTCTGTTGAAATAAGACACTCCCCCCACCACCAACTAAAAGCAGCAGCTAAGGAAGCAAAGAGTCTAACCTCCTTATGAAGGGATGTGGGTTAGAGTCCATCAACTTTGACTTAGCAGCCAAGAACGCCCTCACTCCCTCCCTCCCTTCTTTGCTCTCTTCCTTCTTTCCTTCCTTCCTTCCTTCCTTCTTTCCTTCTCTCTCTCTCTTTTCTCCCTCCCTCCCTCCTTCCCTCCCTCCCTCTCTCCTCTTTATCTGTAGCTCTTGTCTTTCTTTTTTGAAAACATTTAATCATCTTAAATTATGAGGCTATGTTATCCTCATTTTGCATAGGAAAAATAAAGTCATGTTACCTTTCCTCATACCACATTCTAATGAGTGGCAAAGGCAGTACAGCCATGTGTGCTGGAGGTACAGAGTGTGGTCCTTCTGCCTGGCTCCCAGGGTCTGCTAAGTGCACTGGATTCAGGGCAGCAAGTGATGGAACCTAGAACTATTCTGTCACATCAGGCAAGGATCAACAAACCAATAGTTTTCTAGAACACACCACAGATCACATAAGCAACAAGAATAAATCAGGACTCCACCTTTGGCTCTGTGGTGGGACCTTCACAGACTGCCAGGCAGGTTGTCATTGGCTCAGGAATGAGAAGTGCACAGAATAGGCAGGGGCAAACCCTGTCCCATGTTGGGATTACTGAAGAGGCACTACAGTGGGCTTGGTCTGACATCCTGGGGCCACGAGGGCCACCTAACTCAAATTGGCACCAAGTCATTGGCTGCAAGAAGGATTAAAACAATTGTTCCTTCTTAGAAAAGATAGGATAAAGCTGCTGACTGAGGTGTGTTGTAGAAAATGAGAATAGGGCCTGGAATAAAAGTGAAAAAAAAAAATGGAGTTGGGATGGGCAAGGTGGAGAACTGCTGAATCAGCTATGTGGCAGAAAACAAAATTAAAGGGTTTTCTTTCTCTTTCTGACATAATGGATATTGAAGCCTTGGGTTTTTTATTCCTTTTTTCTTTTTTCCTCATTTATCCAAAATGTTCTCTTTAGAAACAATGAATTGGAAATGCAAACCAGGAATTCCTGCCACAAATGTTTGACAAGATAGAAGGTGGGGAGGGGGCAATCACCAATATTGGACTTGGTCCAGAGGGATGAAAAAGTCCCCTCTTTCCTCTAGGAAGAAGGCATTTTGTAATCCTGGGTGCCAAGGAAGAACCCAAGATGTCTTAGCTCCCTGTAGAATGGAAAGAGAGGGAAAGACGAAGATGTACATTCATAGTCATTGAGTATTTGCCGTGGCCCAACAATATACTCAGGAATATTCAATATTATGCCATTTTATGTCATTTAATCCGTTAAACAGCTCCACTGGGTATCTTGTATTATAACGACTTTACTGAAAGGAAAAGTAGACAAAAAGAGGTTGTCTAAGACCTCCTGCTAATAAGTGTTAGACCTGAGATACAGACCTGGGGCCCTCTGCCTCTGAAGTCTAGGCTATCTCTTCCCTCTATGCCTTCACAATGCATTGTAGGCAAGTGAGCACATAGGTAGTATTTAACCTTAGTTCTCTAGCCAACACACAGAGTCAGTAATTTTAGCTTTACTTCCTAATCATAAAGAAAAGCTTGGAAGAAAGGGAAAAGAGTCCTGAAATGGATTCTGAGCTCCCTGAGTTTGAACTTGCCTCTGTTTATAGCATTGTCAGTCTCTGTATTTCTCCCTAAACCTAAACCTGAAAATGGCTGATCCTTCCCTACCCATTTATTTATTAATTCACCCATCCATAATATGACAAAAATTTCACATTTATGTGGCTGAACTCATCCTAAGTAAGGGGTACAGGTTCCTTCCTTCTCTGGTGTAACCTCTCTGTAAAGCTGGAGGATCAGAAAAAGGCACACCCACAGTATAATGGCATGTAAGTGAACACTTGTATAATGGGAGATTATACAAGTACTGTTTAAACCCGAAAGAAGCACTACATGCCCACACAGTCTGGGGACAGTGAGGAAATGTTAGGGGAAGCTTCTCCAGAATGACAGCAGATTAGAGCTAAAAAGATGGCTTGGAGTTGGCCAGGCAGTAGAAGAGGTTGGTGGGAGTATCATACACAGAAGCAAAGGAAGAAGGATGTGCTGGGTTAAGAGAACTATGAGTCAGTACTATTTGGCAGAATCATATATGTGGACACAGGCAGGAGAGACAGATTGTAGTGGGGTTTGCCAAGAGCCTTCACTACTGTATTGGCAATAAGGGCCTCTGAGGAATCTTGTTCAGGGTATAACCAGATAGATTTGTATTTTAGGAAGTTCTTGCTAATGCAGGGCAATATGTAAAGACTTGGAAATGAGCTAAGAAGTAGTCTCACTCTTTTTTTTTAAAGATTTTATGTATTTATTTTTAGAGAGGGAAGGAAGGGAGAGAGAGAAACATCAATGTGCGGTTGCTGGGGGCTGTGACCTGCAACCCAGGCATGTGCCCTGACTGGGAATTGAACCTGCGCTGCTTTGGTTCTCAGCCCACGCTCAATCCGCTGAGCTACACCAGCCAGGGCTAGTAGTCTCACTCTTTTAACAAAAATTCTAAGTGACTTTCTTTATTTATATTTATTATTTATACTTATGTATTATTTGAGTTTATTACTTGCATTTATTTATATTCATGTGTTTGTTCATCCATTCATTAAATATTTATGGAGTGCCTAATATGTGTCAGGTATTGAGCAAGATTCCGAGGATACAACGATGAGTAAAAGGTGAGATTCCTGCTCACCTATTACACTGAGCTAGTTAGAAAAACAGAAATTACTTAAATAAGCATATATGTAACATTGCAGCTGTTACAAGAGCTTTGAAGGGGAGTGTATGGTGCTACAAGAGCCTGGTGGACAGTCATTTGTTCTTTTCAACTTCCATGAGCAAGTAAAGGACACATGGCCTGAGATTTA
Organism: Tonatia bakeri; assembly: GCA_004024845.1. Lineage (NCBI taxonomy): Eukaryota > Metazoa > Chordata > Mammalia > Chiroptera > Phyllostomidae > Tonatia > Tonatia bakeri. The sequence goes on from PVIA01000845.1 coordinate 27,543, forward strand.
CAGAATCAGGGGCAATGAGCCAAGAGCCATTAGTGTTTCAGACAGGTTGACATGATGCAAAAACCCTGTTTGGGTGGGAGTGTAGAGAGGGTAGGGGTGGCTGCAACCAAAGAGGTAAAGGAAACAGGGTGTGACATGAGGCTGCATGGTCAGAAGCAGATGTCATTTGCTCTGGTCAATGGAATGTCTGCCAACACTATGCAAGTAGAGGTTTAAAGAGCTTCTGTGGCACTGGGCTTACTTTCTCTCTTACCCTTCAGCCATGTCTGACAACATGCTCTCCATAGAAAGAGGAGCCATAGGTAGCAAGGCCAAATAACCCAGGTCATCCCAGCAAAGGCCATCCTTTTTTGGCAACAATTACACAACCCTGAAACATGTGAGTGAGTCCAGCTAAGACCAAATGGACCACCCAACCAAACATAGCCTTACATCTCCAATCTTCATACTTGTGTGAAATAAATGCTTATCATGTTAAGTCACAAGAGTTTTAGGGCAGTTTCTCTGTGTGCATGTGGAACAGGAGATGGATGAGCAGAGAGACATCAAGAATGATTCTTAAGGTTTTGATTTATAGAGCTGGGCAAATATTGGAGCCAGTCTCTGAGATAGGACCAATATTTAAACTGCAGAGAAAAATGTCTTGCTGAAGGAGACAGGGAAGGAGCCCTCCAATCAAGGGCTAGGAATACCTAGAAGGCTGCTTTGCCAAGAATGATGATCACATTCGGAAGCAACAGCTCAGCCAATTTGGATTATACACTGTTTCCAGATAACTGTTTTGCTCTTGAGTCTCATTGACATGGGTTCAAATTCTAACTCTAACACTCAATTTTTATATGACTACAGTGAGTCAACTGACTTTTCTGAAAATACACTGAACATAAAAACTATGATTTCTATTTGTAACGGTTTGTGTATGTATATGTCTGTGTGTGAGGATTAAGTAAGAGGCAATTGAAACAAAATCCACATTGTCTGGGCTTTATTTCATACCTAAAGCATATTTGCTACTATGATATAATTATACCAATCTTTGTTTTGGTTGTTCTCCATCTGCCAGGATACTCTCCTTACCTCTTTAAGTCTTTTATGCTTTAAACTTGGCTCTAGATTTATCAAACCCCTGAAGCCCTCTTAAACTATTCTAGTACTTCATCACTCTCACTTTTCTGAATTCCTAGATTTCTGGGTTTCTGGATTCTTATATATATTAATTCATCATATATTTATTGAGCATATGCTATTTATTAATCAGAAAGGGAAATAATTACAAGACACTGCCGTGCCCCATTCACAGGTACCAAATACCACATGATCTCATCTTTTCATTTAAAAACAAGTATTCATTTCACTTTTCAGATTACAAATTGCTTTGGCACACATAATTTTATTCCATGTTACAAAAGCCCTGCATAGAAGCAGCACGGATGTTGGCAGCCTGATGTCCCTTTCATGGATGAAGGTAAGCTTGTTGGTCAAGCCCCTTACCCCCTTATCACTTGGAAGGCCACTTGACTATAGAGCTTATCAGATTTTATTTATTTTGTAATGAGTTTGCCTTCCTCACTTGTGTGGTGGCTTCAGAGCTCAGAGACCATAGGTTACTTATCTCTGTATCTCCAGCATCCAGCTACATGCCTGACAAATGACAGGAACTTAATAAATATTTGCTGCATAGACTAGTCAGAGAGTTTAAGGAGTTTGCTCAAATCCACATGATAAATCAATAGCAGACCTGGGATTAAAATAGAGTTTTCCTTTCTCCCAATTCAGTGCTCCCTCCATTACAACATGCTGTCTTCTATTAATTTCATGTTTCTCTGACTGATTTTATAAAGCAGATTAAAAATGTTTCAGAGAGGGCAATGTGTTAAGAACATAGAGTGTATTTATCATACACCTACAAATAAATAAAAGGGGGTAGAGGCCAAAGAAATAATATTCATACAGTGTCTGTGTTCACATGGAACATTTTATCTTATTTAAATATTTGGAACAACTTTATGAGGTCAACATTATACCTATTTACAGATAAGAAAACTGAAATTCACAGAGGTAAACTTGGGTAGGGTTACACAGTAGGTAACCTCACCCAGTGAGGCTGACATTATGACCCAAATGAGTCTAAATTAGTGCTTGTTCACTTTTTAATGTAACTCACAGGGGAAAAGAAATAAGTGTGTGGACAAACCGAAAAACAAATGAATTGATGAATGCTGTGTTTTTTGGACTGACTTTTAAGTTGAGAGAAAGAGCCCAAATATGACAGCTTTTCACACTCAGAGACCGGGCCTCCCAATCCTCAAACTGTAATTTTTGCTCTTGTGGCTTTGTAACTAATGTTTTTTTTTTTTTTTTGTCATTTCATAAAATGACTCTGATTAGAAAGGATTGATCATTTCCTAAGACTTTTGTAAGAAACGTGCAAAGCCACTTGGTGTCCCCTGTCAGTGCTTATTTCCCTGTGTTTTTTATAAAATATAATTGTCTCAAGTCTCTCAGGATTGATTAGATGGAATGTTCAAAAGGAAAGCTGTCTTATTACTGACCTGTATCCTTTAGCTAATAAGTTTTTTTTCTAATTTTACTTCAAAGATGAAAGTTTCTTAATTAACCATCAGAAGTTCTCTGAAGCTAAGTATATTAAAATCATATTATGTCTTCCTGAGGTTCTCCTTAGATTTTTATTAAGCAAAGCTATTGGAAGTAAAGATATGAGGGTAATTGTATCTGTATATAATAAAAAAGATATGCTTATTAGTTTTCTATTCTAATCAACATCACTGCCACACTGAAAAAGTCAATTATTTTGTAATATTTAAGGATACTAATAAAAATGAATGTTATTTAGCTAAATCTTGTTAGCTCTGGAAATGAGAAACAAGGATATCAGAATAGAAAAAAAATCACAGCTTAATTCCAAATGTAGTTTAGCAAATGTGTGTCGATGTAACTCAATTTTTCTGAACAGTTATTTATTGATCACCTGCCATGTGCTCAGCTTTCTAGCTTCTGAAAGGTAGAAAAATGAAGACATTGACCCTGCCCTCAGTGAGCTCATAAGTTCATAGGAGAGATTGAGTTTCAGCTGGTACACTGGGGGATATGGACATGTGCTGTAAATAGGGGCATGTCCAAAGCAATGATGTGCTGGAAAATCAGGTCTAGGGGGGAAACAAAGCCCTTATTTGTCAACTTCCATGGTGTAAATATTTCCAGCACAGCATCCAAAGTCCCAATTAAAAAGCTTCAATTTAAAAACTGGCTTAAAAATCATAAGTATTAAACAGTCAGCTCCCATGACTTTTATAAGGTGGCTCCACTACACTTCCATTGGTGGTGAAAACATTAAAAAAAAAAAATGGCCATGAATTCAGCCTGAAATGGAGCTAGAACAGAGTTCAGAGCAGAGGGTGTCTTAAGAATAAGCAAGATAGGATAGAGAACAGGGAGAAAGAAAGAAGGAACACCTACCCTTCTGTGACAGCATGGGTGATGCCAGACAGCATTATGCTAAGTGAAATAAGCCCAGTGGTGAAAGACAAATACCATATGATCTCACCTATAAGTGGGACATAATCAACAAAACAAACAAGTGAGCAAAATAGAACCAGAGACATTGAAATAAAGAACAAATTGACAGTGACCAGAGGGGAGGAGAGAGGGGTATAACAGGAGAAAGAAGGGGAAGGGTCAAGTCAAGGAACACGTATGAAGGGCCCACGGACAAAGAAAAAGGGGGGTGGGGGAGGATTGAATGTGGGAGGTGGGGGTGGGTAGGGCAAGGGAGAGTAATGAGGGGAAATGGGGATAACTATAATTGAACAACAATAAAAAATTTAAAAAAATAAAAAAATAAAAAGAACCAGGAGGAAGAATGCCCCAGGCAAGAGGCCAAACCCCATGCAAATTGTAGAAGACTCTGAATTGGTGCTGCGCTGGGGAATGAGTGATCTGAATTGCTGAGGCTGGGGTATGGAACCTGCATGGTACACTGGGGCTCGATTGAAAAGGGCCATGAATGCTATACTAGGAGTCATAATTCCTTCCTACAGAAAATTGGAGTTTCTGGAGGGGCTCACAAAACCCATTTGAAGAAAAAACTACTGAAATAGCCGAAGCACAGATGGATTCTGCCAAATGGCCAGGCATTCTGCAAACACGGTTATTTTCAAAATGACTGATTTCTTGGCTAAATTTTATTGTTTTTCAAGGAATTTGGCTCATTTAGAAGCATAGCCATAGAAGGGAGGAAAAAGTTAAAGAAAAAAAGATGGAGGTAATAAATTGAAATACAGCTGTTACAGAAATCTAAGAGTATTACAAAAGTGTAATGGGTGTTCATATAAAAAATACAGAAGATATTAGTATGAAAAAGAAGAAAATAAAAATTACTTGTCATCCTATCCCCCACATGTAGCAGCTTTTATCACTTTTATGCTTGCCTTTCTAGAATTTTATGCATGTATTTATTATGCACATATTTCTAAAATTGAAAATCAGTTTTTATCATGTATGTTTTATTCAAATTAATTATGAACAATGCCCCAAGTCAGCATGTTTTATTCTGCACCTTTAATCCTAATGATTGCATAGTATTCCACTGCATGAAGGTAACTTAATTTGTCTATTATATCCACCACATATGGACATTAAGGTTGTTGCAATTTTTTACTATCCCACATGGTGCTATTATAAAATCTCCTTTTCATTCTCAGCACACATTCTGACAAAACAGTTAATTGGAAGTAAATGTAATTTTTTTAATATTTTGTTTTGGAATAGCAAATATTAAGGAAATAAAATGTGACTGCAATTATTTCACTATCCACTTCCTTGCTCTCATTACCACACTATCCTTTTATAGAATTTTTGTTGAGAAGTTTACATACAAATTAACTTCTGACATGTTTTGGGATGTACATAACATTTCTGTGATGCCAGGTACACACTATGTTTTCCTGCTTACCTGTTCCTCCACACCTTACCCACAGTACAAGTTTTTGTGTGACAAATACCTAGATCGCCAAATATACTCTGTTGGGAACTGCCCTGCGTGGTTTCTGAAACTATAACCCACCCATGGCTAACACTGACTGAGTGACCTTCAGACCATAAGCCACTAAGGAGACAAAGCTTATCTGCCTGGCAGAGGCACCGCTTCTGCTCCTTTTTGTTCAAACTGCCTGGCCCCCAATGCTTGATTAGTTAGCCCCTGACGGGTAAGATTCCCCGGGGTGGGGGGGACAACCTAAGACAGGTGCAATCATGGGGAGGCCCCAGGGAAGGACTTGGGGGGCTATAGCAAAAGGGGGTGATAGACCCTTGCCCCTCAGCTTTGACACAACCTGAGTCCTCATTCTGTCTGTGAGAAGTCTCCTAATCTCTTCACTGCCTGACTTCCCCTGCCTGACTTAAGCCTAAAATAATGACAGAGGGCAGTGCAGTCCAATGCTGGAAAGGGCAAGTTTCCTGGGCGATCAGGCCTGAGAAAGAATATGTAAAATCCTGTGAAATCTGCTTTGCTAAGAATGCTCTCAAATAAATGATAAGGGTTTGAGCAGGAAGTGAGTTTGTTACCCAAAGTTTGTAGCCTTTTAGTTAACAGACCCTGACTCAGAATAAGCCCTTGAAGTTCTTTGTATACTATCTATTGTTTGATCCTTACTGCCTGACAATGATTAATAAACTTTACCTGTATTCCTGTGCAAATTGAAAGCCAATAAAAACCTGTCAAGGTAAGGATCAGGGCGCTCTCCTCTTGAGAGAGTGGCCAGGCCACTCTAAGGCACTCTTCCCTTAAAAGTGTAGCCGTGCTGTCCCTTTTCCTCCACAGGACTCAGTAGTCCATGTGAATTTATCTCGTGTCTCATTCATAACGCTGAGGATACTGTGGGCCTGTGTCTGCATTAATACTCCACTGGAAATTAAATAGCGCACTTGGATTAATCATGTTCTCCCCTGTGAGAGGTTTGTCTTATAGCTGTGTGCTTGGCACCCTGAGTAGAGGACAGTGGCATAGGAAGGGGCAGTTCACTTCAGAGGCATCCTGGGAAACAAAGGTCACGCAACATATCCTTAGAGAGGGCACTCTGTGTGCCAAACATGGGTCTTGGGATACTTAAAATTCAGTCTGGGACCAAGATGTAGATAGCATAAAGTTCAGCCTTAGGTACTTGGACCTTATTATACAACTTACATAGCTATAAAAGGGTCTTCAACAGGAAACACACTATGTGAATCTAAGAACAACAGAAAAGAAATGAAATGTTATGAATGACCACTACTTGAGTGTTTTGGGAGAATGCTTTCTTCCAAGTGATTCATGTGTCCTTTCTCCAAGTGATCTACATTTCCTTTCTCTAAGTGATATGTTTCTTTTCTCTAAGTGATATATTGCATCACTGAAATAATGCAACAAATTTGGGAAATATATACCTACTTATAACAGATACCCTATCAGAAACAGAAGGGAAGCAAAGTAAAATCAGGATCTTTCATAAAAGAAATTCACAGTGCATTTGGGAATGAAGTACATGAGCAAGCAGTCACAAAGCAATGCAGTAAATGCCATCATAGAAACACACATAAAATAAAGGGTCATGAGAGAGCAGAAATGACTGACAGATGGGAGACGTGGCAGGGAGTGATCGAGCACTGCTTCATGTAGTGGTGATGCATGGAGTGGGTTTTAAGGTGTGCATGGAATTGTGTAGGCAGACAGAAGGAAGGGCATTTCTGAGACAGAGAACAATATGTGCAGATGCAGGTAGGTTTGTTTTTATATATAGGATGAAAGGCATTATCTGTCATCCAAAGAGTGAATTTTCGCTGTGGATTGGAACCTGAGGAGTGATATACATGGTCAGATCTGAGATGTTGATAAAAAAAATTCAGATAGCACTATGTGTGATAGGTTGTAAGGTGATGAGACTCAAAATAAGAAACTAGAAATCTAGGTGGAGAGGAAAATGGTGGCCTGGGTGAAACAAATGACAATGGGCATAAAGCAGATGAGTGAGATATGAGGGGTATTTAGAAAATATCAAAGGGGAGGGTTTGGTGACTAGATATGAGGATGTGAAGAAAGATAGTACGTAGCTCCTGATTTCTGGATGTGGTGTCTTAGTAGATGATGAAAATCATAAAGAGATCGAAAACAGCAGGAGAAGCAAGTTTCATGAGTTAAGCTTTGGACATAATGCTTTTGAGATACTATGAGATGTCTGAGTGGAAATTTCCAGGTAGCAATGGCTTATATTGCTAGATCTTGCTGAGGATTACTGAGATACTGTGAATCATGAGACAGTAAAAGGTTAACATTTTGTAATGTTCCAATTTTTTATCAAGATCACAGCTTGTGTCTTTTACCATGTACAAACCAGAGGCTAAAGGACTTCACAGCTGCACAGCTGGAATCTATGGTTTTTCCTATCTGCAGCAGAGACCCAGAAAGTATCTGGAGTAACTGCTGAGAACTCAGTGTATGACATCGCCTAATTAAGATCACCGCCAAGTTAGGGATTGCTGGAAGCAGGGAAGAGGAAAAGTGCATTTATTATCAGACTGAAACCACCACCAATTCTAGCAGTGGTTCTGACTGAAGTGGTAGCATTTGTCATGGTCAGCTTCCACTTCCCTTTGGGAAACTACATTTTGCAGGAAAGCATAAGCGTAAGTAGTTGTCTTTTTTAGCTTGCACATTTGGAGGAATTAGATTGATATGGTAAATTCATTCATTTATTTGACCAACTTTTATTGGGTGCCTATTATTTAAGGTTCACCTTTTTTAATTTGAGGAATCAGAGATGAATAAGATTTAGGGCTCCTAAGACATGGCTCTGCCTCTGCAGGGACACAAAGCAGTTGTTTCCCTTCATTATTATTGTCGTAGCTATTACCAGCATCATTAATTAATAAAAATAATGGTTATATTTTGTATTTGGTTTTGATGAATAAAGTCTTTGTCTTCCTTATCCCCAGATAAGGGACATATACTGCTGAGCTAACTATTATCTCTGTGACTGACTTCAGTGAGGACAAATATCATATGAGGCAAGTAAGTGCTCCTCTCAACTATACTTGTACCTAAGATCTGATGTGGGGCCCTGCTTTTATGCAGATTACTGACTCAAGCTCTGGAAATTTTATTTATTAAATCTGAGGTGTAAAATTGGCATTTAAAAATTTTTTTTTACAAGCACTTCCTCAAAATTCTGGAGAATGTGCTTTGTTGGGGGCACTTGCCTGTTGAGAAACACAGTTGCATGTTGAACACAGCAGGGACTATGAAGTCTAGCTGATTAGAATGTCAGCTTTAACTTATTGACAAGCAGAGTGACCATGGATAGGTTTTTATAAAAACTACGTGAGCCTCAGATTATTTCTTTTTTTTTGGAAAAATGACTATGAGACATTTTTGTGAAACTAAAAGTAAGTGAAATTTCGTATATAAAATAATATTTTATTGATGCTTAATTTTAGATTTTCTTCCTCCTTTTCCTTTTTGTGCCTCAGTTAGTGCTCTGTTTTGTGGATCTGATCTAGCATTTACCCTTCCTCTGGCTAGAATTTCTTGTGCACCCATGTTCTTTCTCATTGAATTCTGCACACCTTGAGTACAGGGATTTGCCTTCCCTTTATTTCTATATCTTGAAAACTCACACACAGCAGGCACACACCAAATCCCCTTCCTAGAAAGTTGTCCTTGCACCCTGGTACTGACTTTACTTTTTAATCTTGTACCAAAATGATCATGAAGTTGCAAGAATCACACTTCCTTAAACTGACTCATTCTTCTTTGTCTTTTCATAACACAACACATTTTGGCAAGAAATAGGATTACACATTCTTTAATTTCCTACTCAGGAGGAAATGCCTGATTTAAATCAAGGAGTGATAGAATTAAACGCTTGTGTTGACAGTTTATACAGACTCATGCATTTGTTGGTTAAAGAATGATTTGATGACTTAGGTTATAGCCTGTAAGCTGGCAAATTAATTTACTATATTTAATTATGCTTATTACTCAGGGAATCCTTATTGAGCTCACATTGTGTGGTGGGTGGTGGGGATATACAGTGAACCAAATTGTTCTTATGTTCAAGGAGTCCATGAGTTAGTAATTATGGCAAACCACTATATGGACACTTTTAATACAATGTGGTATATACTCACCTAGATAAATGTACAGATATTTCGGGATTTCTGATCTAGTATAAATGGCAGAGGAAAGTTTCCTGAAGGAATTATATCAGAGATGAAATCTGGAGGAGTAGACAGTGACAAGGCAAAGAGAAGAAATGTGCACCAGGGAGAAGCAGTAACCTGTGTAAAGACTAGGAGATGATGTGTTCTCTGTGCTTATGATGAGCAAGTGGCTCAATCCACTGGGAGAGAAGAGGCTGGAGCAATAATTCTGGAACCCTGCCATGGGGAAACTTAATTTGCTCAGGCTAAGGCATTAGCTCTATCATGAATATGAAGGGAAGCCATTACAAAGTTCTAAGTACAGATGTGACATCATCATAATTACAGTTCTAAGTTCATGTTTTCTGTCCACTATAAATTTAGCCTTTAACTGGTTTTTTAAAAAAATCTTCACCAAATGCATTTATATATTTTCTTATAAAATTTGAACTTCACTTTTATAATCACTTGTGAGTTGAATATCTAAGAAGAACTGGTAATAGTCAATAATTAAATGTGATAAAGGTGTTACCTCAAAAAAAGGAACTTTTATTTATGCATTTTTAAGTGGTATATTTTTCTTATGTTCACATTAGGAAATTCTAGTATAAAATGGCTTGGTATTACCTCACACAGCCTCTCCTAATTGTTTAATTTGTAGGTCAGAGTAAACTAGATTATGCTATAATAATAACCCCCAACTCTCAGTGGCTTCAAAGAAAGCAACATAGTGTCCAACCTACAAGTCGTCTGTGGGTGATTGTCAGTGGAATTGGCTTTGCTGATTCTAGATCCTCAGGCACTGAGGTTAATGGAGAAGCTGCCTTATTGAAAGTTGCTGGACAGTGAATCAGAGGGAAGAGAGAACTCTGGAAAACCCTACAGTGCAGCTCAGAGCACACTGTCCAGAACTGCCCTCACTCAAATACAATAAGGCAGAGAATTCAAGCCCATCAGGTACCCTGACCAGGAGGAGAACAAAAACATTTGGGAGACACCATTCATTGCTCTTACGCCAGGTCAGTAACTGCGAAACCTAGGAGAAAAGATGAAAGGTCACACGGCCACCAATCCAAGAATGCCTAACCCTCTGGACAAGACCTTACTACCTAGAAGGCCAATCGATGCTGGTTTGTTATGAGGGAAACAAAATGGGTGGCTGTTGTAATCTTAAGTTCATGAAACTGAGAAGCCTCCCCTGCTTCAAGACACCCAAGATTTCCCCATTATGCCGCCCTATCTTCCCATTGGCACACAGTCCCAGTGGTAGCAAAGTAAAACCCAATAACTGTCTATGTATCTCAAGGGTCTTCTTTTTGGAGTATCTGGAGTAGTTTTCCCTCCCACTCCCCCAATTTTTATACATATGTATAATCAGAAACTGCAATCACTATTTGAGAATAAGGCAAAAATACTGTGCTGAGTGAGGCACAAATCTTCATTTCTTTCGGCTCCAGCCATTTTCTGATGAAACTAAATAGTAGCAACTTTCACTGGACTCTTATTTCCTTTGTCACGACCACTGCAGTGCAGTCCTGGAATTTATAATATAAAGACAAAGCTGTGGCCTTGTGGCTACTGTTTGCTCTCACAGGAACAATTTCTTCTGGCCGGCAAAAGTGGAGAAGACCTTGAAGTGGAGTAAAGGGAAAGTTATGGGAACATACAGGCATGGATCTAAATTCTGGCTCTGCCACTTAGTAGCTGTGTGGACTTGACAAAGTTAACCTCTAGTGCCTCATTTTTCTCAATGTGAAAGGAAAATGGTAATAGACCCACACCATGAGGTCATTATGATAAGATAATCTTACATGTAAAATATGTAGAAAATGCCTGGCTAGGAATATTAGTGGTATCATCACACTTCACAAGCAGCCAGAGAGAGAGACAGGCAGAGAGAGAGAATATGTTTTGAGTTATGGTCTACTCAAATGCGAACTTTGGGTAAAAAATAGAATTCTTCCTGTAAAGCCATCTTTCTTAGTCTTCCACAGAGGCCACCTGTGCTCTCACCGACAATCCTGTGTAGAGATTTGTGTGTTTGTTGCCCCCTGACCTTTATTCTGGTAAAAGCCATTTCTAGCTCTTGCTGTGAAAGTCAGCAGCTCACAGGCATAAAAAGCAAACATGGTAAAATAACAACAACAAAAAGTGTAAAGTGATTTTTCATTTTCTAAAGGTCCAAAGGTTCAGGGCACTAATTGTATGAGCATGTGTCATGTGAAATGTACAACCTAGGGTCTTTCCTTTATTAGACTGTAAATTCTAGAAATGCAAATATCACTTCCATCTGGATTTAGAAGCAGGTTGGGCATGTAATAAGTGCTCAATAAGTATTTGAATAAATGCTTGTATACATGGCTAACCTGACATAGGTGGTAACATTACATTTTCTGAACTTCAGACTCCCTTATTTGTAAAACAAAGGGGTAAATCCTAAAGTATGCAAACTCAAATGCTCTGAATGGTCTGGTAACATTAAAATAAGTATGTGAAGGCACCTGATATAATGAGTGGTGAGGACTGTGGCTAATTAAAGAGGTGCCCCAAAGGACTTATATACAACTATTTTTAACACCAAGCATACCAAATAAAACTCATCCCCTAGAGAATTAACTCACCCTGTAGGCTGATTGTTTGTAACCTCTTGGAGTAATAATTCTAATCTTTTCCTGCATTAATGCTGCCTGTCCACAGCTTGGCTACTGCCAGCCCTGTTAATTTCTAATTTTTTTATGAGATGCTTATAAAGGTTTCCATGTAATTCCAGATGACTTTGTCGCCTCATTAATCAAGGATGCCTGTCTTACCAGTAACTGATCTTGAATTCTAGATAGTACTATTTACATCCAGTCCCGGACATGAGGTCAAATGGCTGAACTGTTGCTTATTCGCTTACATCCCAGACATAAGGTATCACTAGACCCAGAAATGAATTATCCCTGGTGGGGTCTCTTTGACACATGGCTTCAGGAACTCATCATTTAGATGTCAGTCATTCCCTCCTCCTGGCTTCGATGTCTCACAGGTTTCCTGACAACAATTAGGGAGACTAAAATTACTCATAATCACAGTCACACCTGCCTTGCTTATTGGCTCACAGGCAATTTACTTCTCTCAGCTTTTCTGTCACATAGCAGACCCTGGGTGTTACTTTTGCAAACTTCAATTACAGACATTCAATCTGACAGCTTCCCTGAAGTCATTATTCTGCCCCCTATTTTCTGATATTGATCCCAAATGTTTGGGTAAAAGTGTAAAAAAAAAATGTAGTCAGTCATCCAGATGCTTAGAAATACCCAGATGTGTGTTATATACAGATATGCCTCTGGGTGATGGTAGGGACTATTTTTGGGTTACATTAATCAGAATCGAAATATTTTATCACCTGCCTCCCTTTTTACATCCAAAGCTCATTAATGTATCTGCTAACACAAAGGTCCATCTACACCTGGTTTCACCCCTCAGCCACTCACTAAACACGGCAGGAGGTTTGAAATTTCAGGCTTCGTCCTTCTTCCCCAACCATTTTCTGGGACTGGGTTGGAATAGCTTTGACATTTATTTTCCCACTGATATGACTCATACTGCCAGTTCTCTTAGAAGACAAAACATAGCTTCTGTGAGTACTATTTGAAACAATAATTTTTTTCTGTTACAACAATAACAATTAGCACCACTAATTCTTGAATATCTACAGTGTGTTAGACACTTAGCCAGTGGCTATAGATATCCTATGACATGTAATCTTAAAGAAATTAAAATGTTGGTTTTGGGTTACCATTTCATATACTAAAAAACAAAAACAAAAAAGCTAACAGGCATCAAAGCTCAATGGCTTAGGATGGCACATAAATGACACATAGGAAATTCAAACTCAGTTCTGTCTGATTCCAAATACAAACATTAACACCAGTAGCTGTGTGTGTTACTTTGCTAAATTTGGGTCTTTGGTATACACAATTCCTGTACTCACGTGTGAACTTCATAATGTTCTCCCCCTTTTGATGATGAGCCATTATTCACCTATTTTTACATAGTCCCTTCCAAGTCTGTCTCTATAAGTGTCTCTTAATTTTGATACTTTTTTCATAAATTCCCAAAATTAAACACTGAGTTTTGTTAAGATCTCAATATAACTTTTTTTTTTTTAAGATTTTATTTATTTATTTTTAGAGAGGAAAGGGAGAGGGAGAGAGAGAGAAACATCAATGTGCGGTTGCTGGGAGACATGGCCTGCAACCTAGGCATGTGCCCTGACTGGGAATCGAACCTGCGATGCCTGGTTCGCAGCCCGCGCTCAATCCACTGAGCTACGCCAGCCAGGGCTTAAGATCTCAATATAACTTTTAATTTAATGGTGAGATCCTTACTGCTTGAAACATATAGCTTGGGTTTATACAGAAGGGTTAAAGAGATTAAACTTCTTGGTGTTATTTATTCATTCTTCAAATCTTTCCCTCTTTAGCACTCCCATAAAACTACTTTTTGTGGGAGAGTGTCTCCTCTTTGAGGCTCTCATTTTCTATATCCTAACAAAAACATGTGATAGAAAGGACAGGCCACTGGGAAACTGAGTGCTAGGTCCTCTCCTGATTGTGTGATTTCAGGAAATGAACCTAGTCTTTCTGAATTTTAGTTTGCTCAGTCATAACATGGACATACAGCACCTTCACACACACGCAGGATGCCTATAAAGATTCAATTGCATTATAGAGTGAAAACGCCTGTCTGGTAGTGGTTATTTAGTAGATATTACTTTTCATCCTAGATGACATCTCTGTGCATTCAGCCTGAGTCCAGAGAACATCCATCACGTTGTCAAAGCATCTCTTGTTGTTCAGTCTCCATCCAAACATGAATGCTTTGGTAAAGTGTCTGACACAATATATGGAACTCAATCCATGTTAGTTCCTCCTTTATTTCCTTTAAACCAGCTCAGAGGATGCTTGAAACATAGTAAGTATTCCCCCCAAAAAAACTTGACTAAATAAGTGAAGTAAATAAACCTGGGAGTTGTGTCTTAAGTGCATTTAATGCTTAACAACAATTCTGTAAGATGGCAGCTCCACTTTAATAATGAAAAAAAAAACTGAGGCCAATGGCTAAAGAAAATCCCCAAGATACATAGCTAATGATTTCCAGAGGCGTGGTTATGGCCCTGGTTTTGAGGTTTTACTCAAAATCCTCTATCTTCTTAAATCTCTCACTTCATTATAAACATACCCCAAATAATTTTATATTTAGAATTTGATACTTTATTATAAACTTCCATATTAATTTAAATTTTAAAAATATTGTATTAAATATTATTTATGTTGATTACTAAAGTTTTAGGCACTTCTTAAATTTGGCATGTGGTGAGTGAGACATGCAACTTACCCTAGAGTCCCAACCCTTACCATTTCTCATGTCAATTATCAATTATCATGTCTTCATGTACTATTTCATTCATTCATTCATTCTTGTTTTCTTTCTTTCATTCATCCCTTAACTACAAATGCATGTCTCTATATAGTTTGAGCTGTTGGTTGTCTTGTAACCCACTTGTAAATACATCCTTGCTGCTATGGAGCCTGGGGCAGGTTGAGGAGCACGCACTCGAATATTAATGAGTGGGAAATGGATGATTTTATGATTCCTGACCTTTCCGCTTTAATCCATTAGGAAGTATAGATTGGTTAGTAGTTAGCACAACTGGGCAAAAGCTGTCTAAGTGGAAAATTGATCCTGGTAAGTGCAAGCATAGTGGTTCCGCCGTTAATGCTTCTTATTTTAGCATTTTGAACTTTTGCTCACAGATACCTTAAGTCTATGCCCCAGTGTGCCAAATAGAAGGTGTGAAGGACTTGGCATGAGCTGAGAGAGATGTCATTTTTTATATGTTGATTAAAAGGATGAATTAAATAAATGGTATAAAAATCAGCAGATCAGTACCAGGTTCTAGGAAGCAGCCCTGAGTGTCTCTTCACCCCAGATCAACTGGCCTTGTCACTGAAAAACGTTTGCAGATACTTGAAAACATTAGTGCAGGACCCATTTTCCTTGGTTGCATGAAGTGGATGCCTCTGCTTCACTGCTGAGGGCATGTCAGGCAGAGAGAACACACTGTGATCTGGTGGCAAGAGCTTGAGACCTGAGCTCTTGACCTACTTCTGCCTCATTCACTGTCTTTGTTTGGGTCCCCATCCCCCCTTTGAAAAGTTAGATGGTTGAATTGGTTGATGTTTAAGGACTGATCCTAGAATTGTATGATCCCTTTGAGTCCCCACTCCAGCTCATACATATGTCCAGGTATGCCTTTGCACTATGTAAGGGTAGGAAATAAGTTTCATTTCAAGTACTGAATCCAATTAATTGGAGCTCTGTGTTGAGGGATTTCTGAAGCTGCCTCTGACCACAGAAAGCCAAATTTCATAATGTCCCCATGGAATGGAATATGATTGAGAATGGGGCCAGAGTGGCTCCCTGAATGTGCTGTAATTGCCTTCCTTGCACTAGATTGGGAACTCATTGAGGCAGGAATTCTGTTCTTCCATTTTTACACTCCTGGCATCTATCTCAGGGCCTGAAAATAACAGATATTTATTAAGTATTGAAGGATTGGAAGAGGTGAAGGAACACCACTCATGTGGCTCTAAGTATCTGGAGGATAGAGGGTCTGCATTCCCTCTACCCAGCTCAACTTAGCCTACTGTAGTTCTCAGTAATAGTGAGGTAAATGTTTGGGTGAAAGGATTAAATCCATAACAAAAAGAATATAAAGAAGGGGTAATGACATGGTTTCTGAAGTCAAAATGCTTGCGTTCAAATCCAAGGCCTATTGTTTGCTAAGTATTATCCTTGGGTAGGTTCCTTCCCTTTACTAAGTCACAATTTCCTAACTGATAAGATGGAAATAATAACAGTACCTAAATCATTGGTGGTCAAAGTACTGAATAAAGTAGGAGTTCATAATAGAGGGCTTGGCATACATTACGTACTCCGTACATTAGTTATTATTAGTTACTACTTGACTGTGAAAATGTATTACATACTATGCTGCAGCCAAGAATATTTTATGTTTTCATAGTACTTCTAAGGAAATCAAGGCTATTTTGAGAAGAAAAAAAATATATCTTTATTATTCTGGGAGGGAGTGGAATGTTGGAAATGGAAGGTGCTTAAAACAGAGAGAAATGGAAGTCAGGAACCCAGAGCTTCCCAATTATCTCCAGATAATTTTCCATTGTTGTTTACTTCCTAATCCTTATGGATCTATAAACACTCCACCTTTTTAGCCAAGTTCAAGGTGAGAGACACTAAGTGACTCCATTACTTAATCCTGGATCCCAGCTGGACTATCTTTTCAATGTTACATACATTGTTATTCAAATTATTGTTTCCTTAAACCATTTGCACACATCAGATTTTTAAAAGACCTTAATTCAGGCAAAAGCAAATCAGTAGAGACATTGAATTGTGGTCAGGTAGGATTGTGGAGCCTGTCCCATTATTTGAGCACAGTCCCTGTGTACTGAGTGGCATATATGGCATACACTCTGGACACTTGAAGGGTGCTGCATGAAAGTGTTTGATTTGCTGTGGCAGTATGGTTCATATTAGAAAAAAAGGAAAATAGCATAGCCTAGCTCATAAAGTTTACTTGCTGGCTAAATTGTTACATATCAAAATGGTGAGCAGAGAATCTGAAATACAGTAGTGATCAGTATGTTACTCATTCTTTTACCCTAAATTATATGACCATTATCAACACCAATAATACTCATTCCTTACACTCAATTCAAGAAATTAATTTTACAACCTTTTTAATAATTATCTTGCTCATGTGTTTGAGTTGCTAAGCATAAATTGTATCTCCTCCCCACTTCCTGAAAAACAGCACACAATCAATGCGCATCCACAGAATCTCGTCCATATCTCAGGTACTTGCCAGGCACCACGAAGGACACTCAACAAACCAGTCCTGTTGGTAAGGATTTTAAAGTCTAATTAGTCTGGTGTGGGAAAAGGGGTTAAGGTCACCTGGATCATTATGAAACAGGGTAAAAGGTAATTCATGATCTAGAGAATTGGACAGAAAAATATAAGTAGAAAGGAAATAGAAGTGAAAAAAGATAAAAAAAAGAAAATTAATGTATGTTTGATGGTCACTATATACCATGTACTATTCTAGTCATTTAACCATGTTTATTTCTATGTCTATACCTACACCTCTCTATCTATATACATTTTATCTGTCATCTATAGCTACTTCATAAGATACATATGCGTTAGAAGGTTACTATTCCCTCTCTTTTACACATGAGGAAGCTGTGGGTCAGAGGAGCTAAGCAGTACATCTAACACATACTCTTAGAAAAGGGGAAAAATGACAGTCAGAAAAATCATTTCTGTGACTCCTTTGCTTCCTGGCCTCTATATCCTTCTCCAGAATAATAACTTCTACTTATTAAATGTCAGGTCTGTGTTAACCTCTTTATACATATGATATTACTTAATATTAACAAGGTCATAGTGAAGGAACTGTGATTTTTTCTTCTTATTTCAAATGAGAAAAGGGAGATTCCAGGAACTTGCATAGGAGGATTTCAAAACAGGACTCCAAATTGAGGCATTCTCTGTTACATCATGCTCCCCCTCCATAATCTGAAAAAATATATATATACAGTATATTTGTATATGTGTATATATATGTATACATACACACAAGGTATATATGTAATACAGATATATAATATTAAAACCCATCATATATCAAGCTCTATATGTGTTGAATTTTAAGCTAAGCTCATTCCATGTATGAGACAATTTTGTTCACTTGAAAACCCCATGTCATAGGTGCTGTCATTTTTCCCATTGTACAGTTGAGAAAACAGGTTCAGAGTAGTTTTAAAAAGTCCCCTGTGGGCCACATAGTAGGTAAGCAGCTGAGCAGAGATGCACGTGTTAGCAGCCTGGCTTCAGAGATTTCACTCTTGAGCAGTTGAGTATAGGCAACTGGGCACATCGCTGTAGAGTCAGAGAATTAAACCTTCAAGTGAAAGTCTGGCTTGTTCTTTTCTTAATCCTTTCAAATCCTAGATACAACTGTAGCGTATGGGTTTCAGTTTACAGTTACACAGCTTGAGTGCCTGCTTTGAATTCTCTCACTTGATTTCCAAGGTCCACATTAGCATGAAGCTAGAAGAATGTCCCAGTTTCCTGACAGTCCCATTAGGCTTGCCTGACACATTAAGCCCACATTTCTGAGAGTGACAGACAATGTCATTCTGTTTGTCTTGTGTAAGGCCTTGTCACTTTCTGTGCTTAGGGAGGTCTGCTCAATGTATTGACAGCCCCAATCAGGAAAATCCACTCTAGTGTGGATAAGGCTGGAGTATTCAGACAAAATTTTCTGTCTGGAGATAAGCTCAGGACCTCGCTTGGTGAGATTGGAGGTAGTGAGGAGTGAGAAAAACTTTGACCACTTGTTCTTTCTGCCTAGAAACAGTGAGTATGAGACTTGGAGCCAGGCAGATTGGGCTGGGACCAAATCTCTGTTCCATATATTACCCATTAGTTGAACTTAGACAAGTTACTTGAAATTTTTACAATAGCTAAGATTTAGGACCAGCCCAAGTTGTCATCAGTAGATGAGTGGATAAAAAAGCTGGGATACATTTACACAATGAGATGCTACTCAGGCATGAAAAAGAAGAAAATCTTACCTTTTGTGACAGTATGGATAGACATGGAGAATATTATGCTAAGTGAAATAAGTCAGAAAAAGAAAGACAAATACCATATGATTTCACTAATATGTGGAATCTAATGAACAAGATAAACTAATAAACAAAATTGAAACAGACTCAGGCACAGAGAACAAAATGATGGTTGCCAGAGGGGAAGGTAGTTGGGGTGTTTGGTAAAAAATATGAAGAGATTAATCAAAAAGAAAAAAACACACTGACAAAAGTATGGAAATTGCCAGAGGGAGAAGCGGGTAGGGGGAGGTGGAAGAGGGCAAACAGAAGATAAATGGTGGCAAAAAGAGACTCGACTTTGTGTGGTTGAGTGTGCTATGCAATCAGTATCCAGATGATGTGTTATGGAGTCGTACACTTGAAACCTGTATGGTTTTAGTAACCAATGTCACCCCCCAAAATACAATAGAAAATAATTTGAGCTTTATTTTCTGAACTATAAAATTGTGATAATATTGAGCATTATTATAGTGGTTAAATGAAATAATTAATGTACAGAAAATACCTAACATATTTCCTGACACAGAATAGGTGGTAAAATGTGATAGATACAATGATTATCATTATCATCATCCTCAGCATTAATAACACAGGGTATGAGCCACAAGTCTTACACACCTCTTCAGAATATCAGGATCTACCATTGTTGGATAATTAGGACAAAGATGTTTTAGGTTACAGAAAAGATCCTCTTTCTCAAGTTCAAATATTTGCTCATCCTGGAGGCAAAGGAGACATTGTTTTAGAGATTAACATGAGATACAATTTTAAGTTTCCTATGTTGGAACTGGGTATTCTAAATAATGACCTGGAGATTTGAATATCAACATTCCCTAGAGAGGAAGTAGCCAAATGGCATTCTCTATTGCTTTCAGCAAATCCAATTAGTTGAAAGCTCAATTTACAGTGAATCATGGGAAGGACTTGTGAAAAGAACACTGACTAGGAATAAAGAGAGCTATGATTTTGTAAAAATAACATCCATAATTAATATTTGCACTCTATGCAGTTTAAAGCACATTTCATAGTATTTATGATCTTTACAACAACCTCATGAGCACATATTATTTTCCCAGAATCCAGTCTCACTAAGTCCTGCTGATTATGCCTTACTATATCTGGGCTGCAGCCCTTCCTATACATAATCATAAATACAGGCCTAGATTGAGTCTCATAACCTCTTACCTGGTGTATTTCAATAGCCTCCTCACTGGTCTTTTTTTGTTTAACATCCTCCATTTCATTTCCTACCCCTATGACTGAAGGCTCTTGCTAAATCACAAACATGATCATTTCAATCACCTGTATAAAACCTTTCAAATTCTATGCCTACAAATTACCATGGATTTCTTTCTTCCTTTCTCCTCCTGTCCTTCCTTCCTTCCTTCCTTCCTTCCTTCCTTCCTTCCTTCCTTCCTTCCTTCCTTCCTTCCATCCAGTGTTCTCTGTTGGATGAATTTTGACTCATAAGTCTCATGGACCTAGAGGGTATTATGTTAAGTGAAATCAGGCAGTCAGAGAAAGACAAATACCATGATTTCACTTATATGTGAAATCTAAAGAACAGAATAAATGAACAAAAATAGAAACAGACTCATAGACACAGAGAACAGAAAGACAACTGTCAGAGGGGAGGGGGTTTGAGGAGATGGTTAAAAAAGGTGAAAGAATTAAGCTGCACAAATTAGTATTTGCAGAATAGCCTCAGAGCTGTTGACTACAGCATAGGGAATGTAGTCAGTAATATCCAGATAAATAGGTAAGGGGCCAGGTGGGTACTTGAAGCAGTGGAGGGACTACTCTGTAAAATACATGATTTTCTAACCATTTTTCTATATGTACACTGGAAACTTGTACAGAATAATATTGAATGTAAACTGTAATTGAAAAGTAAATTTAAAAAATAAAAGAAAAACAAAGAAGCAATGAGATAGCTGCTTCAGTTGAGGCAAAGATGGGGAACCCAAACACCACTTGTTTGCCTCTCACTCTGCTTCGTTGCCCACTTCTTAATCCAACTAGTCTGTATAACACAACTTGAAATGTCACTGGCCTGTAGAATAAAGTTTAAATTATTTATCTGGAGAAAAAACCCACATTTAATCCACCAGGTTGTCAGTGTCATATTAGCCCACATTACAAAGGGAATGACAGAGGTGGGTCTCCATTGGCAAGAGTTAAGCTGACATATTTGTGGGGTGGGAAGAGGGGAGATCAAATGGAGAATGACCCATACACCTGCCTTCCAACCTTCTCTTTGATCAAATGGAACCTTCTGCAGTTACCTGAATGAAATATACATGCTTACACTTTAGAACCTCTGCAATAGTTCCTTTTTTAATTCAATGCTACAAATATCATGTCCTTGGCCTAATCTCTCTCAGAACCCTGCCCTTCCTTTAGGCTATTTATTTTATCTTTTAACATTTTTTATACCACTTTATGCTTAATTCTCTGATATTATATATCACTATGTACCAACATTAAGGTGTTGAATTTCCACACCTTAATTTTGTGAACAGGGAGCATGTCCGATTCCTCTTTTGGTCAGCACTACAGCACTAAACACACAGTATGTGCTCCATCAGTATTGGTTGGACTGAAGGTGAGGTTTTATTTCACTAACAAACAAAAGTGCGGAAAGCCTACAAACACTGGCTAGTGATGTGGCTGAGTCTATAATCTGTAGGATATAATTATTTGTTTTATAAAAGGATTTGATTGACAAGAACTGAGTTAACAAATGACTCTTCTCAAAACAAAGCTATTGCATTATGAGCAGTGAGCCATTTCCTCACCAATAAAACAGACTGACTAAATTTGGGACTGCAAACTAATTTTGGAAACTTCGTGGAATAAGATGATGTGTATGAGGGGAGAAAAAGAATAAAAAATTAAAAAAACATATGGGCAGGATACCAGGCTTTCTGGCAACTGTAAGCTGCACCCTCAGTAATTTGAGCTTTGGAGCAAGAAAAATCAATGCACAGTGGTTGAGAACTGTTGGGGTGATCACCATAGAAAAAGGCTGGCTCCCAGAAGAGGTCAAGACTTGACTATATCCAAATCAGTATATTATCATATCTTAAAACAGAATATAGAGAACCAAGTGAAGGGATCCCCTTACTGTGGGAAGTCTGAAGAGAAAGAAAATTGACAGAGCAGTGCAACAATCCCCAAAGGAAGAGAAACTGAGTCCAGAAAGCACAAACATTCCAGTTGTTAGAGAAGCTTCATCAGATCTTGGCTCTAATCAAAAATCCTTGTGATGATATTAATTTCTTTATTTTTAAATTTTTTTTCTTTTATTTCCCTTTACTTATTTAACATGTGAATAAAAACAGTCATTGAAAGCATGTGCTTTAGAGTCAAACACACTCAGGTTTATGTCCAAATATTGTCCCTGATCAAAAATAGGACCTGGCGTGAAATTCAACCCATATTGCCTTGGGGATTCCCGTTATAGTGCACTACACCTGCGTTCAAACTGCCTGATGGCTGCAGCCTGCTTCCCCTGCGGCACTGAGCAAGCCAGAAAGGCTGGAAGATAATGTCTCCAAAACTCACACTCAGCAGACCTCAATGAATGACTTATAGAAGATGGTGTATAAATACTCCAAATACCTTGCTCCTCTGATGGGATAGCTCTCAGAATGTGTTCTACCAACTGCCTAAATTTTCCCAGCAGGAGTACATTTGTCACCCACAGTTATCTCTGGCTAGGTGATGCAACCTTTATCAGCTGCTTTCCTTTTCCTGTCTTACTTCCTCATTCTCCCATGGATATTTCCTGGGATCATCTCCAAAACAAACCACTTGCACCTGAATCTTATTTTTGTGAATTGTTTCTTGGGGACTCAAACTAAGAGAGTGACTATCTAGTGAGCTTCATTTTCCTTTTCTGAAAATGCTGAGCATAGTATGCAAATGCAAGTTGTGGTGAGTATATAATACATGCAAATGCTCAGCACAGTGCCTGACACATCTGAATGCTGTAGACATGTTAGCTATAACCTGTATTGTGATGCAGAGCTTAATGTGGGCTATATATGCTAGACACATTGTGAGTGCTGTGGAAAGGTGAACAAAATGCTACTCATCTCTGTCTTCACAGAACTTAACAGTTCCATGGAAAATATGTTTACTATTATGCCAGTGATAAGAGCTATATCATAAGCATATACAAAGCCACATTATAAGGAGGGAAGTGTATCACACTGTGGGAACATGTACTAGAACTTAGCATGGTATTGGGGCCTTAGAAAACACTTCATAGGGTGTTGACATTTAAGGATTGATAGAAGTTGGCCAAAATGTATGAATGTATGTAGGTTTGGAGAAATAGTATTGTAGGTGGAGAAAATTATATGTCAAAAAACATGTGTGTTTGTGTGTGTATATATATACACATATATATCTATGTATCCAGAAAACATCTAGTCATATAATATGAAAAATAGAGACATTTATTGAAGAAGATACAAGATACAAGAAACATTGTACATAGTACAATGATGCCTCAGTCCCCTTCAAAGTAGGCACCTTGGGATCTCACACAGGTCTCCCAGTCACCATCAGTTGCCCCATCATACTTTCCTAAATCTCATCAATGGCATGAAATCTCTTCCCTTTCAAGGTGATTTTAGTTTTGGAAAAAGCCAGAAGTCACAGGGTACTCAATCTGGGCTGTAGTAGGGGGGCTGAGTCACCTAGGTGATTTGATGTTTTGCCAAAAAACTCTGCATGAGATGTGATGCATGAGCAGGCATGTTGTTGTGATGAAGCTGCCAATCACCAGTTGCCTATAGCTGTGGCTTTCTGAATCATACAAATAGTTTCCATGGAGGAATGTTCATGTTTAACATAAAATTTGATACAGATTCTTTGCTCTGCTCCTTCAGTCATTTTGAATGCAATGGCCACACAGTACGTGTGCTCACTCAGTGGCATCTACTGCCCTCACTGACTAGTACAGTGAAGTTGTCATTGTTCTTGCATGTACATTCCAGTCCACTCTCCTTGGCTGCCAGGTTACATCAATGCCATGAAAACCATTCTCATTATATCCATAACGACTACTAGACTCTTCCTAGACAGATCTCTCTCTCTCTTTCTGTGTATATATACACTTTGTATATCTTTCTTTCTGTGTATATGTATATATAGTGTCAAAGAGACACTATCCATAACTGCCCTCAAGGAACAGAATAAAGTTTCCTTTAATCTGATCCTATACATATCAAAGGATCAAACTTCAGTTCCCAAGGTTTTTATTTGCTTATTTGTTGGTTGGTTGGTTTTAATACTGGAAAACCAAGATGTCTAGGGAGCAAACAATGCCATTTAGTCATGGAAAGAAATGCCTTTGCTAATTAAGTAAATACACTGACAGATATTCTGGTTTAATTTGAATTCGTATCGTATGAGTTGGGCTGCAATTACACAAGTTCCTTCAGTTACAACAATTCTGGGCCACTAATAAGATGAAAGTTATGGAGCTGAAGGTTGAAGAATGCCACCCTGAGGCTCAGCCTCTTCATGGAGTGATGTCACTCATGAGTGTTGTTGGGGAACTCTCTTCTGGGGACAGCTGTATCTCGCCTTTGGGCCCTCATTCTATGTTAGATACAATATTCACCCCCCCCCCCCATTCTAGATGTTAGGTATCTCTCTTTTCTAATGCAGAAAATGTACACCCTCAGCAACTTCATCAGCCAAGATCATCCATGAAAGCCTGAGCAATCTTCCTTTCTCAAGCTCTGAGACTTGGAGAAGATATAAATCAGATGGTTGTGGTAGTAGTGAATGAAATATTACACAGTGCAGCTCTTTGAACTCCTAGAAGGGAAAGTGCTCAATAAATGCATGCTATTATTGTTGCTTCTGGCTGGAGATACTAAGGCATTTGAGACCCCTCACTTTTTAAAGTGTTTTATTTTTTCTTTTTGTTGGTTGCAATGAAACATCTGCTTGTAGGTATTACCTCAGTACTCTATCTTGCCTTTAATGTTGAGTAACTTCAAGAGCCAGCAACCGTTGGAACTGCCACCACTCAGACATCATCAAGAAGACATATGTTTCATTCTTAATTGGGTGGTATGGATTATTTTTCTTTTCAGTATTACTGGAAAGGGGTATGAACAGATTTTCCAGAATGGTGCAATAAAAATAAAATTTGATTGATTAATTCAATAACTAGGGCTAGGAAGCATCTTACGCAGCAGTGGAGAGGAAATGCACAATGCTCTACAGATAGAGGCTGCATAACTCAATGTTTTTTTGAGAAAGAGAGTCTCCTGAGCTAGATGCTGGCTTCTTGGAGAATAGTTCACTCTCGAAAGTATGTGTCTTATTTTTCTTATGAGCATCATTTTGTGAGTTATAACTTTAGGACATCAGGGTATCATAGATAGTAAATCATATTTGTAAAGCTCTTTAGCAAGCCACCATCCATTTCTGCCATGAATCTATTGGCAGAAGCACTTAGCATCTGCCTGAAGGAATGTAGGGGAGTCCTGACACTAAGGAGAGGTCTGCCGAAGGGGTCATTGGTTTATTCTACATGGTACAAAACTCATGACATTGTATGCATAATTCTTATGTGAATGCTTTTCTGTGGAAATGATGATACTAGTTTCTTCAAGATGACTATAAGCCCCTAGAAGAACCACAGCAATGGAGTATATACTCATGGGCAGGTTGGACTGAAAGGTATATGGTGTTTTTAATATGTATTTGTGAGTCTAAAATGGCCATTTGGCCTGAAATATCATTTTTCTCTTTGGGGAGATTATCTTAACTCTAACTGGGTTTATAAAAGGTATTACTTTTGATTTAAAGGGATGTCTGCATGAACAAATCAGAGGAGAGGTAGTGTGGCCTTCTACTTATCTTTCTGGGCTCATTTCAAATGTAATTTCTTCAAATGTAATTTCACTATAACACTTTGTACATATGTAATATGCATATATTTCTTTTAAATGTCTGCTTTCTGATTAGTGTTGGAGCTCCCTGGGGGAGGAGAGGAAGAAACTCCATCTTTTTCAAGATTGTACTCCTAGACCGCAGTGTCAGGTAGACTCCATAAATATGTATGAATTGACCGAGCAGAAAGGGCTCCCCACATGCCAATAGCTACATCAGCAGAGATCCTAGGAGGTCAATGTGGAGTTCTGTGTGAATCATGCCACTTTATGTTGTGAGTGGCAGTTACCCTGCTAGTATAAGTCAAACTGGGAGATTTACTATTTATAAATGATGGGGGAAGAAAGAAATGGGCTGGCTTCAAGAATGATTAGATACTCAGTCGCATCAAGACCTTCTCATCACCTCTTTTCTCTGTTTCTCTTTCTCCATTGGCTCAGTGTGTACCGACTACTCAGAGACTTTTCTCCCTGCAGTGGTGAACACAGCTAACCTCTCTGCTCAGGGTTTCACATTCATTACTTCCTTTAAATGGGCAACAATCTTTCCAGATAAGCACACCAAACCTCTTTCTAAGTAAACAATATCAGAGGAGTCAACTCATCTGAATAATGTTGCCCAGCTGAAAAAAAAAAAAGCAGTGGAGTATGGAATGAAACCTTCCAAAAGGTATTTGTGGACATTGGAAAATCTGAGCTTCAGTATTACACCCATGCTGAAATATTGTGGCTGCATTGCCTGAGAGATAGTAAGTCAGCACACCTTTATGACTGTTGGTTTTCCTAGCAGATGAATAAAGGGCAGGATAATACCAACTCTTCACAGTTAATGGATATATTTATGCATATATATATATGCATATATAATTTCACATATAATTTCACTAATATATTATTTATATATATTGATATATTAAATATATAGTGTATATGTATAGATATATAACTATAGCTATAGATATAGCTATAGATGTATAGGTATACAGATATGTAAATTAAAATGATGTATTTAGAAGTTGCTGATACAAAGTAGATTGTCAATATATATTGACAAAGTCAAGTATATGATCCATTTAGCAAGTGTACAAAACATGATTATAAAATGGACTTCATAGAAAATCCTTCTGCTAATTTAATTTTTATTTGATGACATTTATTTTTGTCTTTTAACATTTGCACCTACTCTTTTTGTACTTTATTGTATTGTATTTGGCATACCATTCCAAATACTAACACATATCCTTGGAAAGATCTTTTTATTCTTTATTTCATCCAAAAATATTTATTGAACACCTGCTATAGTAGGTTCCAGATCCTAGAGCACACAACGGTAAGTAAGATAGTTCAAGTCTATGTCCATGTGGAGTTTACATCATAAGGAGGAACATACTACAAACTAGAAAATAAATAAATGTATAATAAAATTTCAGGTTGAAAAGATACAGACTGTGAAGACAAAAGGAAAGCAGAAAAGGCATGGAGAAGGAGAAGAAGGTAAAAAATTTAGGTACTGGGGCCATCAGAGTAATCTTCTCTAAGAAGCTTCGATTTCAATTAAAAAAAAAAACTGGAAGAAATGAAGAGACTGGATGATGTGTTGGAATGATATTATGGTAGAGGATGCAGAAAGCACAGGGGGTCTAGGATACAATCGGATTTGCCTTTCCTTAACCTCTGCAAAGAAAGTAGAGTAAGTGAGGGGGAAGGTGATAGGAGATGAAGTTGAAAAGGCGGCCAGAGTACAGATCACAGGGGGCCTTATGGGCCCTGGTAAAGTGTATGTACAACCTTCTAAGTGCACTGAGAAGCCATGGAGATTGTCTGAGCAAAGAAGAGATTTGTATGATTTTCTGGGTGATGGGCACACTGCAGAGAACAATAATAGGAACAGAGACACCAAGTTTGGTTCTATTGCAGTTGAAAGATGATCATGGTTCCAACAAAGAGTCCTGGAATCGGTGAGAACTGATCAGATTTGGAAAACACTTTGCAGGTATTAGATGACAGGATTTTGTGATGGCAGGGAATTATAAAGGCTATTTAAGTTTCAAAGTAAAAGAAATGTATGTTTAAAATCTTGTTTCTAGGAATAGCCAACGTTTGCTAAGCACTATATCTTGTATGTCATGCCCTTGGTGTAAGTGCTTTATACTCATTATGTCATTTAATATCTGCCCCATCACAAATGTTTTGATTTCACTTGTTATCGTCATTTTTTTTAAAACTCTGACTCTGTTTATGTAGATTTTGACCTCTCTGGCTTTGTCCCCCATTTTCTACCCTGGGCTCAACACTTAAAACTAAAGGCAAAGGTGGTGATTGTTGTGGGGAGAGGGATATAAGGGAACTAAAACATAATGAAAAAATATAAAAAGATTATATATTTTAAAAAACTGAAGGCAGATTTAACTTTTACAAAATTTAACCCCTGAGTTTCCCAGAAGGGGGCTTCCTTATACACTTTCTGACTAGTTCTTTGTTCTTACATTCTTCACATAATCATCCTGCCTTCCAAGCCTCAGCCTGTCTGAGTATGCTGGCCCAGACCCCTGGAACATCAGCTCCTCTAGTCCTAGCATTCCTGTTCGTCAGCATGGTAATTATTATTATTATTATTTTGTATGTTCATTATGCACAAAGGAGCTGGTACATTGATTTGACCTGCAGAGAAAATTTTAAAAACAAGTTTTTAAAATCAGGGCTCAAGTGGATACTATGAAAAATAATAGAAGTTTCATTAAGTCTAGCTCTTAGAGAATCATATTAACTTACTAACTGCTTTTCTATATCTGTGGATGCTCATATAGTAAAGCGACATCATTGTCATGTTTACTGATATAGGTGAGGTTGAATCTGAGATCCACATTTGCTTTGGTCATGACATCATTTCATTGTTATCTTACAGTATGGCAGACAGTCAACAGCCAGTGTAACATAAACCGTCATCTTCGAAATCAATGAGATCTTCTAAATCAATCTATACATGACACAGTTCCCACTCCCTAAAGTCAAAGCTTTGCTGTCTCATGTTTTGGAAATATTCTTATGAATAATAAAAGAAATCACTCCCTCAACTGGCCTTTGGCAGTGATTCGTAATAAATAGGAGTAGTATAAGCTGAAGGGATAATTAAGGATCACTTGAGAGTGACTGGGATTGCTCCTGTCTTTCCTTCTATGATGTACTTGTTTCTAAGGACTTCATTGATTTGATGACATTTCCCTGGAGACAAGAGCTGGAAGGCTGCTGGACACCGTGATGCTCTTATGTACTACCCTGCACACAGAGCGGGCGTAATACTCAGGAGCCAGTGGTTCTGAAGTCAGCAAGAATGGGAACTCTATGCATAGTGTTACATTGCTATGCTTATTTTAAAAAGGCATTCTATTAGCTGTCTCTGATACTATAACTTGTATAAATCATTTTACCACCTGAAATCCCAGTTAGTTTTCTAATTTTTAAAATCAGTAGACTAGATCAAATGATCTCATGCTCTTTTAGGATGTGATATTCTGTGAATCTAGTGGTTCTTAAAATCACAATCATTACAGATAGCACAGTAAAAGACAAATTGATAAACATGGGCCCAAATCATATCTTTTTTCTTTATAATGGAATCCCATGTTAAAAAAAATAAAAGACAATTAAAAGAGCAAATAAAACTCTCAAATAAATTCTATAATGCAAAGACATATGCATTCACATTTGGGCAGGGTAAAAACACCTCCCTTAACTTCTAATCTTCCCAATCTAATAAAAGATAATCAAGTTTAGAAAGTTACAGAAGAAATAGAAAATCAGAACAGACCAATAACTGAAGAAGAATGATATAAAGTTCTTAAAAAACTATCTGCCCCAAAGACATTGGATTCTGAGAGATTTAATGCTGATTTAATTCAAGCATTCAAGAAATACATAAATCTATTTCATTCTAGAGAGTAGAAAATGGAGAAATACTTAATTCATTCCACAAGGCAGATTTGATCCTGATCCCCAAAGGTGATAAGAGAGTATTTAAAAAAAATCTAAACCAAGAACATAGATTCAAAACTGTAAATAACTAATAGTGCTGATTTAATAATCCAATAGGAATATACCCAGTTTCAATATAAGAAAATTGACTAATGCAATGAAAATTTATTAGCAGGTTAGTAATGAAAAGCAAATATAGATGATTATTTTAACATCCTCTCAATGTATTTGATGAAATTTAATAACATTTTTTAAAAGTTAGAATAAAATAATTCTCCCTTAATATGATGGATATTTCTATTTTAAACCCTCAACCAAATGATTCTTTATTAGGGGGCACCACCAACAGATCTCTAAATTAGGAATAAAATGAGTGTGTCC
The DNA here is from genome assembly GCA_004024845.1 of Tonatia bakeri. Classification (NCBI taxonomy): domain Eukaryota; kingdom Metazoa; phylum Chordata; class Mammalia; order Chiroptera; family Phyllostomidae; genus Tonatia; species Tonatia bakeri. The sequence continues at coordinate 57,757 of PVIA01000845.1, forward strand.
AAGCTGCCCTCTATAGTTGAACATTATTTAAATAGGTCTCCCTAGCACAACAAGGAGATAAAAGAAAATATTTAATACATATTAAAAAAAGAAAAAATATCACAAATCCATAAGCCTTGTTTGAAATTCTAAAATCCAAAATAATCTGTATAGTAAGCATTCTGTGTCACTCATTTGATGCACAGACTGATTTGAGCTGCTGGGGAAGCCACTTAGTGTGAACACTTACACTGTTGTAGAAATATTAGTATGTTTGACTATGGGTTTCTTCACCAGACCCTGCTCAGGGTATTATGTAATATATGAAATGTGTATCATTTTGCCATTCAAAATTCTAAATTACAAGACATATCTGGCCCTAAGAAATTTAGAGAAAATGTTTTGAATCCATTATATACAGATGTCATGATTATACACCAAGGGCATTTTGTAAACCAGATAATATTTGTTAGAATTAATAAAAAATGTTTACAATAAGTGGCTGTACTCAACAAAGCTTATGTTAAGATTATTTATGTATCTCTTTACCCCCTACATTGCTTAAGTGCTTGGGGGTATGGGTGATATTTTGTTCATTTCTCTGTTCCTTGTACCCAGAATATTTCTCAGCATAGAAGCAGTAAACAGACAGTTTATTCTAAAAAGGAGATGAATGTAGAAATAAGAAAATTATTGTTAACTTTTCCAATTTTTACCATTAATGTATAGATTTCACACAAATCAGTTCCCCTAACAGGAATTTAAATTGTTTTGTTTTGCCTTAATCTCAAAACCCCAAAAAGAGGTTGATAAAAATTTATTTGGAAAAGCAAAACAGTTAGAAATAACAAAAAAAATCTTTAAAAGACAAGCAACTAGAAGGGAAACTAGGTTCATGCTGGAATCTGCCACCTACTCTCTGAGTGATTTTTGACAAGTGACTTACCTCTTCTAAGTACCAATATCCTCACATGTAAAATAATAATAATAATAATAATAATAATAATAATAATAATAATAGTAGTAGTATGATATATGTTGAGTTGCTGGTCCTTATATCCTTACATCTCTTTTGAGGTGCTCTCCTCTATTGCACTGATATTTGTAACAACTTTTCCCAATACCAAGACATCTTTTTATGACAACTTTATATTTTAGTAGATTGTCAAGTTACCCAGAAGTCAAACTAAGTGAGGAGTTGAGGAATCAAGTGCTCCTTAATAACATTTGGCATGAGTATCATAAAAAAAAGAAATATAAGCAACTGAAATGGTATCTTATACATGAGAAATTGGGGTACAGAGAGTCTAAGTACCCCAATTCTCATTGTTTGTATATGGCAAGGCCAGAGTCATATCTAGAGTCATTTCCTTATTTCATCTGTATAGATGTATTTTCCATCAATTGTTAATATGAATTGCTTACGCAGAATGGTGCTGGCAAAATACTATGTGTGAAAGCCTTACTTATAGAAAGTTATTGATGCTTTTTCAACTACCAACTCAGGAACTGAGAAACTGAGGTTGAACATTTGAAAAAGTAGCCACAGACAATGACCTCAAAG
>PVIA01000845.1:59399-273303 GCA_004024845.1 Tonatia bakeri
CTCTCCTCTCCTCTCCTCTCCTCTCCCCCACTCTGGCTCCCTCTCCTCTCCCCTCTTCTTTCTTTAATGCAAGTTTCTCATAACTGAATGGAGTTGAAGTTTACTTCTTCTTGTTCCAAGTGCTACAGAGGTTCTGAAGAATTCAGTATTGGCCTTAGCTACTTATGATGTTTCCCTAATTGCGGGTGGACCTGGAGGAAAAAAAGAAGGCTCCACCTCTACAGAGAACCTATGTGGTTAAAGTGGTCTCAGCAGTATGAAAACTTCAGAAAATCACAGAGCACTACTCTTTTCCACCCAGCAATAGGTTAATCTGCAAGACTTGGATCCCTCCTCACTTAGGATGTCCCATAACACACATTTCACAGTTTTGCATGCACACTTACTCTGCTTAGTATACTGTATAACCCTTCTTCTCAGAAGAAGGGCATCCCTAGTCTATTCCCACAACTTCTTGGTTAAAGGTCCTCATGTTTACAGTACCTTTTCCAGAGCAGCTGTAATAGTCCCACCTTGTTTCTTCTAACCACTCTTCAGTTCAATTTAAATAATATTATAGAGTGACTGCCATAGCTCAGCACTGTGCTCGGTCCCAGGAAGATAGTGACAATTTATAAAAAACAAAAACCCAGCTCTCAAGGGTTTTTCAGATTATAAGGAGAAATATACAGCACTGGATCATTTCAATCCTCAGAAACAAGGCCAATGATTTAAATATATACAACCTATGAATGATCAAGTTTCACAGAGAAGCTGATATTACAGAGGAATTTGAAAGCTGAATAGGAGTGTTAGGCAAGGCAGTGGAGAGGAAAGAGCATTGGAGCAGAAGAGTCAGCATGTGTGAAAGCATAACATGTGCAGAAAAAGGAAAGGAGTACCCAAGGAAAGAGTGTGAGGAGAGCCTGAAATCAGTCTCAGGAAGGGCATGGTGTAAGCTGAGCAATTTGGACTTTAAGGCAAGGGTAATCAGGAGCAATTGGGTTTTATACATAAGAACAATTACACAGATCTTCCAGCTTCGATATCATTTCAAGATTGGCACCACCCAAATAGGCTGGAATTTCCTTTGCTATACGAATTTGTCCATTCCATTTCTGACTTAGCTGGATGTAGCCTTTGGACACTGCCTCTTTAACTGCCCAGATTCCTTTGCTCAAGACCAGAGTCTAAAGCAGATTTCTTTACTCCATGTCTTCCTGCCTGCCCACTACTATTACCTAGCTCTGGTTAGTTCTTCCTACTAAAGTATGGTGCATGGACCACTTACATCTGTATCACCTGGGATCTAGTTATGAAGGCAGAAGCTTACACCCTCATTAAGACCCACTAAGTAAGAATCTGAATTTTGACAAGGTCCCCAGGGAGTCAGGTACACATTAAAGTGTACTTAATGCACAAGAGTAGGTTTCATTATGAAGCCTTGTCTGCACTGGGACTGAACTGCCATCCCTCAGGTACCAGGCATTAACAGGCATTTACTTTTCTGCCTCCAGAACTTAGCATAAAACATAGCTCAATGCTACAGAAGGTGGAGGGAAACTGACATCCTTGAGGACCATGCCTTAAGTTAGTTAATGCCTCAAGTTGATGGGCCCGAAACACCTCATGTTATTTCATCTTCTAGCCATCTTGCCAGGTAAGCAGAAGTGTTTGCAGAGAAAGTGAAGTTCACAGAGTCTACAGCCACACAGATAGTATCATTTCATCCCACTGAATATCCACTTTCCAGAGCACCCAGTGAACCCCAAGAAGAATGTATCCACCATCTCTCCCAATCCACAAAAAAGAACCTGACCCAAAGGCAAAGATATTTGCCAATCCTTCAACAATTGACTCTCCATTCCCGCCAGCCTGGAGTGGTCACCACTCCATCTCTGCCAGGCTCCTGTCCAGCTCAAATGCAAATTCTGTCTCACAGGGAAGAGTTCTGCCAGGGTTTTCCTTTACTTTCTATCTTGCCTTTTTCTCCTACAACAATGCTGCACAGATATTGAGCATTTCATGTCTCACACCTGAATTCCAAATCTTGGACAGCACAGTCCTATTTCAGACAGAAAAATCATACAACTGAAAAGCAGCCTGCCCTCAGAAAGGGAGGGAAAAGTAGGCAGATTCGACATTGCTGCCTAGCAAAGTGTATTTATGAACATCATTGGACTGAATGTCTCCCCATAACTGCAGCCATCACCTCCTAATGTCACATCATGGAGATCCTGGAAAACAAATAGGGTTTATGACCAGGTTTTCTACCAGCTGGTTATGGGTCACCCACCTCCAGCTTCCCTAGCTAGGCAGCATATGACTCACAGCTTCCTTCTAACTTCTAATGCACTTTGGGATCAAAACAAAACAAAGAGACAGAAAATATTTAATAATATATACATTTCATCAGTAGTTTGCTTTTTAGTGCATCACACAATTGATCACCCAGATGCCTTAAAAGTGCTGAAATGAATTACTAGGGGCTGAAATTCCTTGGGGATTGATCTAACAGTGGGAGACATGCAACCGTTTTGATATGTATAATTTAAAGCTGTTTTTTTCAAAGAGCCTTGATTTTCTGAGTGTCGTGGTTGTCCCCTCCCCTTCCCTTTCCCTGTGCTTAGATATATCCTGTGTCTGCCCCATTTCCACCTTTGCTGCCCTTGTACAGCACCCTCTCTCTCCTTCTCTCATTTGGAATGTCAAATTCCAAGCTTTCTGCTTGTCTCTCCCATCCTCCACTTTCATTATTATTGTTTGCTTATTAGTCTGTTTTTTTTTCTCTTATCATTAAGAATGTGAACTCCTTGGAAATAGGGACCAGCCAAGTCTCATGTCTCTTTTACTTTGCTGCCTCCAGAACTTAGCGTAAAACATAGCACAATGCTATATAATGTAATTAAAACTACTATGCAAAGAATAATTTAAAGAGCCTATTATAATGGCTGTGCCTTGAGCATTAAAAAAAAAAAGTGTTTTTGGCAACTCAGCAAAGTACCCGCACCTTCTTTTGATAAAGACAGATTTTAGAAGCACAATGGGAGATATTCTCTCAGGCTCATCCAGGATGTATAGACATGGGGAAATTGCACATTTTTTTGCAGCTGGAATTCTATTAAAAAGAACATTAAGCCTTAGATACCGAACAAGCTCTGCCATAGGAGGGTGTAAAGGTCGGAGAGACTGTCCATACTGTCCACCTGGTGAAGCAAAAAGGTCTATGGGCTGATCGTATGTATTTAATTCACATCTGCTTCAGGACCTGAATGAATAATTATTTTAGGTGGTATATTTCATGAATTCTAATATTACAGAATTGCAGTAATCTTTTCCCAACCTAGAGTTCTTACTAAATACAGTTCTAATTTGATGTCAGTTTATTTCTTCATAGTCTCCTAGAAACTAAAAGAACTTTTGTTTCAACTTATGTGTTATATCTTTATCAATAATAACATTTCTTATGACTTAATAAGAATGTGCCAGGAACTGTGCTGAGTGCATGCTATGGTCTGAATGTTTGTGTTCCCCCAAACTCACATATTGAAATGATAACCCCCAAAGGTGATGGTGTTAGTATTGGGGCTTTTGGGAGGGGCATTAAGTCAGGAAGGTGGAACCTTCATGAAAGGAATTAGTACCTCATAAAATAGGTCCCACTGAAATCCCTAGCCCACTTCCACCACGTGAGGACACAATGAAAAGCACCAGCTGTGAACCAGAAAGATGGCCCTCACCCCAGCATGCTGGCATCCTGACCTTGGACTTCCCAGATTCCAAAATTGTTAGAAATAAATTTCTGTCTTTTATATGCTAGCCAGTCTATGGTATTTTGTTATAGAGCCCAAACAGACAGAGACAGTAGTTGTGATAAAAAATTTCGCTTAATGCCACAAAAATTTAAAGATAGATATAATAAACTCTCATAACAAAAAGCCCCATGCTAAGACATTTTCACATAATATGATTGATAATTAGCTTTCATTCTCTGCCTAACCCAATTTGTAGACAGACACAGAAGCTGGATAATGTTTTTATTTTCTGCAGAGAGAGGAGAGACTGGGAAGTAAAATGTCAGTCAACCCTGCCTGGGAATTAGGGAGGCTGCAGATGGGTTTCTGAGTCTCTAATATTTTCCTCGTCTAACAGGCTGAGAAAAAAAAAAGCTACATCTGAGTGTAGGACATTCCAGTTAGCCACAGGCAGCTGAACAGCCCCCATTAACATTTAAGCTGCAGCAGACTTCTGCCGCCAGAGGGCATCAAATCCCAGTCAGGAGCTGGATGGATTTAGACTGTCCAGATGGATTCTTCAAGCTTCTGGCCAGCAGATCATAAAGGCTCACTCCAGCCATTTCAGCAATACAACTTCTTGTTTTATGTAATTGAATTGTTATGCCCCACTTATCCAGTTGTGGCAGAGCTCACTGAACTATTATCCCTTGTGACAGATGAGCAAAGCAAGATCCACAGGAGTGAGCTTGCTCAAGGCCTTCAGGGTGGTAGGTGGCAGAGCTGGAAAGTCAACCTGGAGAGTCTAATTTCAAAGTCCATGCTTGTCACCGTTAAAACCAAGACTCCTAAAAATGATTAGCTCTGGGTATGTCCTGTGGGCCCTCCATTGTGCTAAGCACTTTAAATGCATCATGCCACTTCATTCTTCCACAACCCAAAGAAACTAAAGTAGTATTTCTCCATTTTTCTGATGAGGGAACTAAGGCCATCTATGGTTAAGTAACTTGTCCAAGAAGTCACAGATAGCAAATATCAGAGACAGGACTCCCAGTTAGAGATCTATTACTCCAGATGTATTGGCAAGTAATTAGGGATTGGGTAGGACTAGATAAAGGAGTTAGAGTTAATCTAAGGGCAGGATGAAAATGATGGCTCTTTCAAGTAAGTGGTGAGAGAGAGAAAGTGAATTAGATGTAAACTTCTCCCCTTAAAACTCATCAGGAGGAGGGTACAGAAGGTATAAAGGAGCTGAGAACACATGCTTTGAGCCTGCATCTTGGGCACATGGATGGGACCCAGGAGGCCAACATAATTAGTTCTGGGCCATGAAATCAGAAAGACCCTGAACATCTAGACAGTGGACCAGAAGGAGAACTAAATTCCTCTTAGCATTCATTTGTCTACAACAAAGTAAAACAAATATACAGCTAAAAGTTTCTCCTGAGGGGAGGGGTGGTGCATAGAACTGAACTGTTCAATTCTCCTATTTTAAACTGAAAGTATATGTCATTCATTTTCTCTGTATAAGTTTTTATTGATTTTATTAAATATGAAAAGTCATCTAAAGTGCTCCTGAGAGGCACCACAACCTCAGTCCTCTAAACATTGCCTTTTTTGATACTGACAAGATCTTGAACTTTCAAATAAGAAATAGAAGAAGGCCACATTCTTAGGGACCTAGCCCTGCAGTTAGGGACAGGCTGCTGCACTTGCATGGATTTTGATCAAGAAGCATGCCCCGAAGTACTCTGAATGCTGTGCTGGTTTTCAGCAGCCTTCAGGGAGATGGGGTCTTGAACACAGCTCGAGGGAGCTGCACCAGCATCCTTGCTACGCCCTGTCAAGCTGCATCCATCGGATTAGGTTAGGAGTTAAGATGTTACACGATGTGACCAATGGCATCAGAAGCAATAACACAGCCTGTCAGCCAGTGCTTTCCTGACAATTCTTGGGTAAAGAGATTGCTTGCTTGAGTGCTGAGGAGGAAAGGGGGACTTCTCACATGGGAGAGGGGGCAAAGGGGCTATTTTGTTCCTTAATTATAAGAATGGTGCTAGGTGGAGAGGGAGTGGTAAGTCAGCCTTATTTTCCTAGTCTTATTTTAGGGTTTTGAGCTCAAGCTATGATACCAAAAGCCTTTTCTTATAGGACAAGAGTTGCAAAACTTCACATACAGCATCTCGGGAGCTGGATAACCTCTGGGGAGCAAGTCTAGAGAGAAAGACTTGTGAGGTCTTCTGTTTCATATGGATGAGAGGGTCACCTCAGCCAACCCTGTGCTCAGACAAGGCCAGGAAATGCAATTGAAAGTTGAAAACACCTGGCGCCAACTTGGAGGCGATTGAATCATGTGGCTTGTTTGTCGGTACTGTAGCCATGGAGCTGGCCTCAGCCCAGCACAGATGAATGCCCCGATGTTGACAGACAGATGTGGCTCAGCGCCTGTCTGAACCAAGTGGATGCTAATCTTGAATGTGTCTGCTAGGACTGACTTACAGAGACACACCGCATGAAAGATAGTCCAGTGACAGAAAATGCAAACAGAGAAGGGATCTTCAGAGAAGTACCTCACGGTAAACATGTATTCAGAACTGTGATAAGCTGCCAATTTGCAACAAGTCATTGCCAGAGAATTTCTAACCACAGGATGATACCCCAGGGCTCTCTGCCCTCCTTGTTCTAACTTTAAGCCTGCCTGACACACACTGGCTATAAAGGCAAACTAAAAACAGTTTCATTAGGTGAGTCATCCTGGATATCTCTCATTTTCTTAAGGCCAGATCCAAACCATTTTCTTTGAAATTGCAGTCAATGTACTGTGGCCATAGGGAAAATGGGTTCTGGAGCCGTATTACCTGAGTTCAAATCCCAGTTCCACAGCTTCGTAGTTGTATGAGCTTGGGAACGTTACTTGAACTCTCTGCCTCAGTTTCCTCATCTGAAAGATGGAGACAATATTGGCACCATTGCCATTTCAATGAGTTAATATGTCTAAATATGAATAGTGACTGGTGCTTAAATGGTATTTGCCCCATAAATGATAGACATTTCATTTCCGATCCTTGGCTCTCTCTCTCCTTTCTACCATCTAAAGGGAAGTCTTGCCCTTCAGACTTAGAGTTTCTGTTTGGTTTATGTTGCTTAACACCTGGTTATCTCTATAGGACTTTGGGTTGGAGCTCCATGGTTTGACTACCTGGATAAAATTTCTCTCTCTCTAGCCAGCCTTTGGAGGTCCATTAGCCTTTTAGTATTAGCCTTCCAGGCAAGCTGGCTCCCTGGATCCAGAGACAGATTTCACCATCCAGATCTTTGGTGGGAAACTCTTACCCAAGTTCATTAATTTGCAGTCTTTTTGATATAGTTCATATCCTGGGTCCTTTCTCCCATAAACTGGCTCTTTTGGTTCAGAAGATCAGCCTAGAGGCATTTCTCCTCAGCTGAATTTATTCTTAAAGCATATAGAAGATACTCAATAAACATTTTTGACCAAGTCTCTGGTTCTTTTTTAGGCTTAGTCCACTGGTCATGAAGTGCTTTTAGCCTTCATTTTATATGGGCAGTAACAGGTCATACGGGGAGAGTTTCCCAAAATGGGTGCTCATCCCTTGAACATCATGGGAAACTCATCACGTTGGCATTTCCTTGAGTTTACTGTGTGTCCCAGTGGGCTCAGGCTATCTATAAGCTGTCACATTACAAGCCTCAACTCTTCACCTGCTAAAACTGGGCAAATATACACTCTTACAAATGAGACTTTTAATGAAATGCTTTAGAAAGAGGCTCTGGGAAACTTAACCAACAATAACAAATATTCTATCCACATGTGGGATTACATATGGAAACTATGACCCTTAACAGTGGATCTGTACATTGTCCAGGTGGCAGAACACCTGGAAGTTGGTTATGAACACCATGATCATTGTACAGCCCCAGTACAAAAGACACAGTTAATCCCAGTATCTGAACTAGGTATGACTTTTATGAGCAGAAAATGTGACTAGATTGCTCTGTATAAATGCAACAGAAAACCAGAGCACTGCAATTCAAACCTATAAAAAAATATATCATGACCTAAGTACGATAATCTATTTCTGAGTTTTTCCATTAACATTATTTGCAACTTTTTTTTTATTAATTTGGTCATTGGCAGATGCATATGGAAGGCTGAATAACAGCTGGTCCCAAAGGTTCAAAAGAAAACAGGAGGAGTGAAGTCTCAAAATGAGAAAATTTTATTAACTTATTTTTTTCCCTGAAAGAAAGCCTGGTATTATTTAATTTTTACAGAATAATACTTTAGAACAGTGATTTTCATCTCATGGCACACATAAACTAATTACTAAAATATTGTATGGCACAGCAAGAAAATATATATATTTTTGCTGACCTGACCAAAAAATAAGTATCATTTTGATTCATTCACACTGGACGGCTATTGTTGTATTGGCTGTTATCATTTTTTTATTTGACAATCTAAGGGAAAAAATGTCAGTGCCCCTGACTAAATAAGCAGGTATTGAATGTTAAAATTTCCTACAGCACACTGGTTGAAAAGTGCTGTTTTAGAACAAATGGAGAAACAGCAGTATTTGCTACCTTAGATTGCTCCAAGTCATGAGAAGGTTGGGTAGAGGGAGACAGGGATATTAGGACAACTGTCCTTCTAGGAACTCATCAAGTCCCTGAGTTGCTTTCTCTCTAGGGTTTCCCACTCAGGTCTCTATCTGATTTCTAATCCTTTGGGGTAGATAAATCAAGGGTCTTATTCAAGTTGCCTTTTATTGGCTACTCTCAGACTCTAGACCTCTGAGTTTTAGGAAAGGACATCTCATTGTTCCTTCTATGTTCCCTCAAAGGATCCCAGTTTCTTCTGGAAGCTAGCTCTAAGGAAAAACATGGAATCATCTGTATGTCACTCTCTGGACCTTTCTCTACTCAAGTGTCTTCTTTTGGTTCCTTCATAAATGCTCTTCCCTTTCCTTAGGTTGTTCCTTATAACATAGAATTGTAGCTTGCCTTTATTTCCTTATGGTCCACATTTGTGATTTCCTATTCAAATGTCAGCCTTTCTGTTGGACTGATCCAAACAGGCTTCAGTCATACTGTCACTTATGAATCAAGGAAATTCTGCCATTCTGGTATTCCTAAAGAATATTGCAATACATGAGAATCACCACCAATCAATAGTCTGATCAGACCAGAAACCCAGCATCACAAAGAATGAGAGATCTTCTGCAAGTGCCTGACAATCACATAGCCCCTTCCTGGGAAAGAAGCCAGAGACTATTTCTTTTACTTTGTCATGTTTAAGCCATGTGGACTGGGCCCCTTGGCCACAAGTCATTAGACCATGTATTTGCATAACAGCTATTGACAGATGAATGCTGGACATAAGGAAGTCCAGGGAACTATAGACTGTTTCACATACAGACTCTTACCCCTAGAATGTCCTATAACTGATAGTGACAAACAAATTCAATGTGATGGTTCTATACTGGCAACATGGATGTGCGGTACACTTCAGCCCTGCACAAGAGCTACAAGACAGAAGCAGAGCTAGTAGTAGTGGGAGTGGAATTCTAATTTCTCTTAGAATTAGAAGCACAAAGGACTGGTTGCAGTTCGAGGGAGTTCCCAGCAGTTATAAAGGGACAGCAAGATGCAATGGCCTGGGCTAAACCTCTGGGTCAGTATTATATGCTGAACCTTGTTTCTGTTTTTCATGAAGCCTGACTATGTCATTGACTGATGGTATCTCCTGTTTCCTCACTTTTCCAGGTGCTTTTAAAATAATTCCCCATCAGCTGATGTAACTTAAATACCTCTTTCTTTTTTGTAACCTGAAAGTGTCACTATCACAAGGATATACCCAGTCTCCTGGGGAATTCTCTCGTAGAACTGTGGTCTATGTCAAGGACTGAAATATGAAAAAGCTGAGAATATGCAATAATCCTCATGAGTTCCTGTTAAAATGTGATATTGTATTTTCACATGTGCCCTGCTAAATATTGGTCACTCAAAGCTAAAAAGATAACAGATGAAAGTGTTAACACACACACACAAGTGCAGGACTACCTTCTGATAGCCAACTTGGAAGCTCTGAATTAGTATAAAGACTATTTGAACCTGAAGACACTTGAGATTCAACAAACAAGAAAATAAGCCTTCTGAGAGCTTCCTTTATCTGACAGAATAAGAAAAGAAACAGAAGAAAAGCAGAAACATCTGAAAAATGAGGAGTGCCATAACATACCTCTTTGGGGTTTGTTTGCCCCTGGAGAGACCAAGAGTAAATCTACAGTAAGTCTTCTGTCCTGGGAAGTTTATGGCCCTGAAGAAGATAGAAAGACTGCTTATACCTGTATAGGCAAACATCACAAACTTTTTTTACCGCTTGTTTTTTCTCTCCCCCCCAAAAAAAACCACTTTTCTTTCCTAAAGAAACCTACCTATTCTTTCCATTGTACCCTTTCTGGCTCTCTCCCATATCCTCCTGTTTGTTACAGAACTCCCCAAATTGAACCTGTCTTTGGAATTACTCACCACTGAGCACTCCCATGGGTATGCTCATTGCATGTGTAAATAAACGTTTTGTCCTTGTAATGTTTTTTTTTTTGTCAGTTTAATTTATAAATTCCAGGCACTAAACCTAAGAGGGTAGGGAGAAAGTTTTTCTCCTGCACACCAAACAATTTACCTAAATTTACTTAAGTGCAGCTCTTCCTGTATTCCATTGTAATCTATTTTAGTGAACTTGAACAGAGAGAATCTGATCTGTGTGAATTTTCTAAGTGCCAGGCCTTCCCTTTGCATTGCAAATAGAGGCCCAGTCCTTTCTTTTGCACTTCTCCAAAGATTAAAAACAATGCTTTGCAAGGGGAAAAAAGATCCATTAAAGCCAAACAGATTCTCCACATTTAATATCAGTCACCTCTACCAACTGTGACAGACTCTATTGACACAAGTCTGTTGAGAATGCTACTTTCTAATCCACAGGGTTTTGCTCAAGACAAAAGCAAAAAGAAAAATAATGCCACAGTTTTCTCTCTCTTTCCCCCTGACCACCAACATGTCTTTGCAAACCATAAACACTTGAGTACAGAATAAGTACAAGAAATCTTAATTGTATATATATTTTACCTTAATTAGACAACTCCATAACGTCCAAGAAGAACATGGCAACTCAAGCTTTCCTGTGAGCATCAACACTGTTTATCCTGGGAATGAGAAAACATGGAAGATGTGTGAACTCTGAGAGTGCCTACTTTTCAATGTGGTAATTCATAGTGATTTACGGGAATAAAAGAAAGGGAAATGAACAAAAGTTCTTCATGGAAATGGTACAAGACAGTTAACAGAGAGAGTTTGCCTAAAAACTAAGAAAACCAGTAACAGATGGTTTTCTTGGATCTTTCTTTCAAGTATTCTGGGAATAGAAGCTGATTCTTAGAGAAACAGACTTGTAGTAAAAGCATTCCTGGTGGGCAAGGACTATATCTTAGAAGAGAGAGAAAGGAGATGTACGTGTCAGAACTTCCTTGGCCAAATGATATAATCACTCAGAATTTCATTCTCATCATCTGTAAAATGAGGGCAACATTTCCTACCTTTACCACAGGCCTGTGATAAGGTTTAAGTAGGAGAAGATGCACACAGCTCCCCTCAGAGTGCCTCACAGGGAGCTGGCACGATGTACAAGTCAGTACTTGTTTTCTCTGCAGTCCCCTCCCCCAGCAGCCCTTTGCTTCCAACACCTCATCACAGTGTTAGCTTCATGGCATTTAAATGAAAAAACAAAACAAAACAAAACATAATATATCCCAATGACTTCAAAATAGCTGCTTTAAAAGTATGAGGAAAAAGAAAACCAGAAATGACAGTCAACGTTGCATTTAATAATAAGAGCAGCTGAATGTATTGAATGTTTCCTACGTGTTAGTCCTGTACTAATAATTTCATAGCAATCATCTCTTGAGTCCTCACAACAACCATACAGAGAAGGTGACATTAGAAAACTGAGGCGTGGAGAGGTGAAGTCCTCTTTGTCAGACTGCACAGTTCCGAGGTGGTACAGTTAGAACTAGAGTCCATGCAGCCTCACCTCAGCCCTGCCCTCTTCCCTACCCCATCACACTGGCCACCTTACTCTGCACTCGGGGGCTGTCAAGTGCTCCAAATGATGTCACACACTGGGTTTTTCTGTTCCCCTCCCCTCTCTCCTTCACCCTGTTCCTTCTCTCTGTCCTTCTCTGTCTTTCTCTTCCTTTACTTCAACCTTTATATTTATCAGAATTTACCATTTTGCTTATTTTGTTCTTTTGTTTTACTCTGCAGATTAGGATGGAATGTTGATCACTGTAGTTTAACCGAGTTCTCCTCTTGGGCTCAGCCTTTTTTTACTAGCTGTGACATCGCAGATGAGTCACTTAGCTTCTTTAAATCTTGGCTGTTGTTTTTTTTATCTCTCTATGAAATGAATGTGTCAGATAAAATACATATACTGAGAGGCCCTTTTCAGTTTCCTGGATGTATACGTGGCTACTTTGGAAGTAGTTTTAATCATGCTGGTGTGAATGAAGATTTTCAGGGGTATCTATGATGCTCACAAGTTTGCTTGCCTTAGCTGAAGCTAAAATTCCAAATTCCTGGGGGGAGACATTTACAGTATTTACATTTACATGAGGATACTGATGTTCAAAGAGGATAGGTAACCTACCCAAAGTCATACAAAGCGGTTGAGCTAAAATTTGAATCTAACTTTGTCTGTCCAAAGTCCATGCTCTTTCCAGTATAGCAAAGCCTACTGAAAGGTACTATACAAAATATTAATTGACTTGCATTTATTGCATTTATTTAAATAAACAGCTTCATTTCTGATATTTAACTCAAAATTTAGAGTGGTAATAATCATAGCTAGCATGCACTGCAAACTTATGTGCCAGCTATGATGTCAGAACGGCCACCTCACTTAGTTTTCCCACCAAACCAAATGCCAGATGCTATAATCATCCTCTTTGGAAAAATGAGGAAGTTGAGGCACTAGGATTTACATGACTTGACCAAGATACAGAGCTAATAAGTAAGGAATTTAAGGTTTGAACCGTGAGCAACTAAAAAATTCACTGAAGTTACAATTTATTATACTCACAGATATGAGATAGTTTTGATGCATTTTCAACTTAATAAATTGCAGCCATGAATATTGGAAGAAAAAGGTGGGGAAGGTTAGTGTGAGGATGGCCACAAAGACAGACTTGTCATTTAATAATTCACACACTCCAATAAAGGAGAAGAGGATTTTTTTAGAAAGATTTGCCAGAGTATAGAGAACCTGCCTCCTGAAACATTTCCCCATTAAAATTGCCTGCTATTGTCATTCTGTCTGACTACTAGAAAAGAAGTGATGAGGCGAATTTCAGGGGACAATGTTTGTCAGGGAGGTGTGCAGCAAGTCCTTCACATTTAGGGAGTCAGGCCTGCATGCTGACATGCTGTCTACCCTTGGGCGGGGAGAAACTGAGCTCCAAGGAGAAAACAGGTAAAGCAAAGAGCTGATGAGGGAAAGAAGCCCTTTCACTTAGCTGGGTACAGATTTACTGCAAAAAAAAAAAAAAAAAGCCTTCCAGAGACATTCCAAACATGGCAATGCAATTAGGATGGAGAAGGCAGTGGAGTCTATTTGACTTCTGCAGGAGATTTGTTTGTATATTCTAATTGCATCATCGTTTAGCTTTATTTCATCTGGAACCTGCCTGCCAAATGAGAGTATTGATTACCTGTCATGGATGCATATTTCTCAATTAAAAGCCATCAAGGCTTGTAAAATCTCAACCACATCAAGACCCATGAGTAGATTTTAGTACAACCGTGAGTAGTCATGTTAGCCACCTCCTCCTGAGTACCAACTACAAAGATAGCATCTAATAACTACATACACTGAGTTATTTAAATGTCACAGCCCCTTCAAAGCACATAACATTTTCTTTCTGTGTTTCAAATGAGGAAACAAAGGCTAAGGAAGATTAGTAATATTGTGAAAGGCCACCTAATTAGTAAGTGGTAGAGTAGGGATTTGAACTCCTGCATGGAACTTCAAATTCCACAAGGCTTTGTACCACATGTAGGCAGTAAAATGCACTGGTTAACAAAATAAAATAGACTCATAGATACAGAGAACAGACTGGTGGTTGCCAGAGGGCAGGAGGGTTGGGGGCCTGAGTAAAAAAGGTGAAGGGATTAAGAAGTACTAATTGATAGCTACAAAATAGTCACAGGGATGTAAAGTGCAGCACAGGGAATATAGTCAGTAATATTGCAGTAGCTATGTAAGGTGCCAGGTGGGTACTTGAAATATCAGGAAGATCCCTTTGTAAAGTATATGATTGTCTAACCACTATTATAAAGTATATGACTATATACCTGAAGTTAATACAAAGTATATTACCTTTAAAGTATATTTATTAGTATTAACATAATTGAAATACAAACTGTAATTGAAAAAAAATTACGTGTGGACTGTAATGTCCTGCTGCTTGAAGTCCCAGCCCTGTGGCTGACTAGATCTGTGATCTTGAGTAAATTTCTTGACATTTCTATGCCTCAGTTTCCTTAGCTGTGCATCCAGGGAAATAATATTTCATAGAGTTGTTAGAATTAAATGAGCTACTTATATGCACAGAATTTAAACTAATGCCTAAGATAAGAAATAACCATTATTTTCACATCCTCTGAATGCTGGGAAAAAGAAACTGTAAATCTTTGACCTTCAAAAATTTGCTGTAGGCACTTTGTACTTTCAAAGACTTTGCAACAATTCAATTTTTCTCACAGCAGCCTAGTGCTTCGGGTCAGACCACTGTCTCTCACTCTCAAGCTGAGACGTGAGAACCACTGTGCCAAAATATTTTCAGTTCATGCGATCACGATCCTCCTTATCACCTTTAAAGACATGCATAATAATGCTATTTATTTTTATTTATCTACATGTTTTGGATACTTTAGGTCTACTCCTGAGAACAACTTCACAATTAGCTGCTATTATTTCTACTTCATGGATGAAGGTGATGTGCGCCATAAAATTGAGATGTTTTGCCCCAATTCATGTAGCTGGTATACAGTGACACTGGGACTTGAACACAAATCTGAATATATCCTAAATGCGTATGCTTGCCCCCAAACCATACTTAGCCAGTGATGATTCCTCTATGTCCTCCTGGTGAACTGATGCAATTCAATCCACATATCTATCACCATCCCCAGGTTTCATCTGTTGGACACATATTTCAGAGTCCTCTCTACCGGGTGTTGTGTGGACAGGGATGAACACAGGCATGGTCTCTGCATGGCGCTCACAGCCTGAGGTGTGATATACAATTACGCACTTGGTATGTTCCATGCAGGAAATGATGAAGATGCTAAAATGGAGAAAATTGAGGGCAGCAGGCCAGTGAATGGCCCAGGGGTTCTCTGAGGAAAGGACATGTAAGCTGAGATGACCATGAGAAGGAGGCAGCCTGTGAAGAGTCAGGGAGGGGTTCCTGGCAAGGGAGGAACATGTGCCCAGATCCTGAGACAAAACAGGAACATAACCAAAAGAAAGCACATGTTGCACAGGAGAGTGAGGATGAAGGGTGGAGGCAGGGGAAGGGATTAGAGGGACAGGTTGGAAGCATGGGCTGGGTGGGGCCCAATCATTAAGTGAGGTGTCCTACACAGCCTCCTGCAGCCTTTGTTGATAGACAGATGTTATCATACCACGCACACTTGTTTGTCTGTTTCCCTTCCAGACCATGAGTTCATGGTAGCTGAGGGCAGTGTTCAGGACAAAGTAGACATTCAGCCAATTGAACAAAATAATGAATAAACTGCATCTGATAACACTGCAATTCTATAAGATTTTTATTGAAAAGTAGATATGATAAAGTTGGATTAAAAAAATAAATGAGTATTTTTGTTCCTGGCTGAAAACCAAATCAATCAGATATACTTACATATATATTTACATTTATGTGAAGATAGATGAACATTATATATTAACAATCATAACCACCATTAATAACTTGGAACTGGGCTCAGTGCTTCATATACAACCCATTTAATTTTCATGACAATGAACATGAAGTAGCTAACTATTAATCCCCATTGTAGAGGTAAAAACAAGAAACTGTCTAGGGGAGAGTTTTCATAAATTACTAAGCATGAAAAGGATAGTACTTGCAGCATCAGAATTTGAAGCCAGGAATTTTATTCAAAGTCTATGGGTTGGCAACTTTATGAAGTGTCTGTCTCTCAGGATAGTTAGCCTTGTCAACTTGTTAAAGTTTAAAAACATATACCATAATATATAAAAGCAGTAGTCACTGAAAGGAAATGAGTAATAATAAACATCAAAAATAGAAACATTGTATTTTATAACAACAATGAATGGTTAATAGAAAGATAAAATTTGATAGAAGCTCATTAATAACCATTAGAAAACAACAAAGAAAAATAAAAGCACTCAATGCATTAAATCAGTATTTTGCAGATGCATTTGTTTTAATTTCCATTCATTTCATTATGTTGCTTGTATATTACACAAAAATTAGCAGAAAAGGGGTGGTACAATTTCCTAGGAAGAGCAGATCTGCAAGCTGGGTAGGCTTCACACTTTTTCTATTACTATGAGCAGTCAACTGTCTAGAAGGCTTTCCTTCTCCCCTTGCTGTGTAAATAACTCCTATTCATTCTTCAATACCCAGATCAAAGCCCTCGCAACAAGGGCAGCTCCACCTGACCTTCTGGGCTCCTAGTAAGCCACATCCATTTCCTTCATACAGTTCATAGAATGTGATAGCATCTATTT
Source organism: Tonatia bakeri (assembly GCA_004024845.1). Lineage (NCBI taxonomy): Eukaryota > Metazoa > Chordata > Mammalia > Chiroptera > Phyllostomidae > Tonatia > Tonatia bakeri. The sequence continues at coordinate 75,963 of PVIA01000845.1, forward strand.
TTATGATTCATTGAATGCAGAAATCAAACCCTATGCTTCATAAGCAGTTTATAATTAGTTGTTAAGTTAATAAATTAATTATCCTGCCCAATTATTCTCTTTTAATGCAAATGTTGCTAGGCAGTGAGTAAAGGGAACAGAAACAAATACTGATTTAGATATTCCAGACACGATCTGTACACTTTGTTGGAATTACTACATTTAGTCTTCATAATAGCATTGCTGAACATGTATTTCTAGCCCCATCTTATACACGGGGAAACAAGTTCAAAGGAGATAAACTATAAGTTCGTATTAGTGAAAAGTAATTCAGCGTTCTTGAGAGAGACAGGACAAGTCATGGGAAACACAGAGCATTGAGGACTTGGGGAGAGATTTAAAAAATAAGAAGAAAGTATACTGAGCAGCATGTAGAATGAGATTATGAAATGAAATCTCCATTCCCCTGGCCTTAGGTTGCACTCTGAGGCATCTCAGCATAAAGGATGGGGTCAGGACTGCTGGAGCCAGCTGGCCTGGGTTTGAATCCCAGCTATAGTACTGTCTACCTGTGTGACCTTGGGAAAATTGCATAACGTTTTTGAGATTCAGTTTAACCATCTGTAAAAATTACAGCATTTACCTTAAAAGGATATCATGAGACTGAAATGAGGTGATACCTGTGATGAGCTTAAACTCCTTGGCACTTACTATGAAGTACAAAGTATTATAATTCAATATTTTCATCATTAACAAAAAACTGGACAAAGTTACATGTTAAATAATGAGTACTGCCTTGTGGGACACACAAATAAATCTATTATTTATTGTGGTAAACAGAATACTTGGGAATGATATGGCAGCTAGTGATCGGGCAGCCCCCTCTAACAAGGCACTGTACCCAGTTCTAATCAGCCTCACCTCGGCCATCCCCACAGCAATACCAATCAGAGGTAGAGCCTCTTTTAAATATTTTAAAATTTATATGGTTTATTTTGCATTGAGGAAATAAGGGTTAGGAAGCTGACATGACTTAACTGGGGTTACAAAGCAAATAAGTACAGGACCTAAAAATCAAACCCAAATTTATCTTGTGTTAACTAACATGCATGTCCAAGCTCTCATAGCTACCCCACAATTCCACTTCTTCCTCAGGAGACTTTGTCAGCTGTTACATTATCCTGACTTGAACAAGCCCTCCAACAACCACTAAAATAGGGGAAGAGGGAGTTAATTTATTTTGGATTGTTCCAGAGGGCATAATGAACATAGCATAAAAGGAAGAAACTTTGGTTCCACATTAGAAAAGCTCTTTAGTTATATCTACAGAATCTACAAACTATCACCAGACTTTCGAGCTGGAGAGGCACTGAAGTTTTCCTCCATTTCTTCCCAGCTAGGCCGACAAATGTACAAAGATGCTCTAATCCTCAATTTTCTCATCTGTAAAGTTATTAAAAGAATTTTTAATTCACCTGGTTGTTTGAAAATAAGATTATATATATAAATCTAATAGTCAACATGTATTTTCTCCTTTCCTTTACCCCATTTTTAAGCAATTACAACTGATCAAATAATGCAGTGAAAGGAATTGAATCCCTCCCCATTTTCCATCACTGGAAATGCACAAGCAGAGGGCAGATGACTCAGTGATAAGTCTCAGTGGTGCCAACTCAACCTTTAATGAATAAAAGAACTTCAAGGACCCTCCATGATCCTATGGAATGAGGAAAGACAGATAATGTGGTGGATGGTAAAACCAAGATTCAAGATAACCTCCACAGTTTGGTTGGGGAGTTAAAATTAAGGTGATGGAATGGCATAGGGGTAAGTATAAAAAAGTATTCGCAGTGATATTAGAAATAAACAACAGCAAAAACAATGCAACTTTGCTCACATAGAATAGTGGAGGAGGTATGGTTTGGCCATGGCGCAAGGGAAAAAAGTACTGAAGTGTTTTGTCAATGATTCGTTCAACATATGACAACTTTTTCTTTCTTTCTTTCTCTCTCTCTCTCTCTCTCTCTCTCTTTCCCTCCCTCCCTCCCTCCCTCCCTTCTTTCTTTCTTTCTTTCTTTCTTTCTTTCTTTCTTTCTTTCTTTCTTTATTTATTTATTTATTTATTTATTTATTTATTTTTAGAGAGGGAAGGGAGGGAGAAAGAGAGAGAGAGAGAAACATCAATGTGCGGTTGCTAGGGGCCATGGCCTGAAACCCAGGCATGTGCCCTGACTGGGAATCGAACCTATGAGGCTTTGGTTCGCAGCCCACGCTCAATCCACTGAGCTATGCCAGCCAGGGCAACATGTGCCAACTTTTTCAACAAATAACAATAAAACATAAGCTTAGCTAATCTAGTCTGAATTGAAATTTTAGAGATTCAGGATCTAAGCCAAGGAACTTATTGTCCCACACTGCAATTCACACCTTATTAGAAAAAAGTTTCCTTCTTGAATCAGCATATAGGTGAAAAATTTCATGTAGCCAAAAGCAATTTTGAAAAATTGTATTTCACACATACAGTACTATATTCATGGTTTGGGTATACAACCAAGTTTGGTAATTCTTATGCACAATAGAATTTAAGCACTGCAGTGCTAAATTCTATCCTAAATGAAAGTCTTATTATTTTACCTTTTAAAAATTTAACAGATCCTTAATGGCAAATGGAAAATGGATAAAGAATTACAAAGTATTTCTGCTCTGTTTGTCTTCAGGGTTTACTCAATTTTTTAAAAAATATCATTAAGCCGTTTTAATTTATAAATAGGTTGTTATGCAAATTGAGTGAGATAATATATATTGATCTTAACTGAGCATTAAATTTTAAGAAAAAAATGGACAAGTTAAAAATTGGTGAGTAGAATTGCAACAAATTCAAAATCATGCCGTAAACTAGAATTTAGTAAACTAAGGCCTGTGGGCAAAATATGGCCTTCAGCCTGCTTTTGGAAACCAAGAGTGAAAAATGTTTTTTACATTATTAAAGGTTGTAAAACAGAAGAGGAAGAAGAATGTGTGGCAGAGACTGATGTGGTCTGCAAAATTAAAATATTTACTCTCTAGACTTACTTAGAAAAAGTTTGCTGATCTTGACTATAAAAGGATGTTACTGGAAATTCAGCACTGCAAAAAAAGACCAATCTCTCCCATCTCTGGGTCAAAGCTCTTTACCATGCACATGGTGTGGCATGGTAAACGTTTCTCCAGTGTCACCATCTCCAGGACCTCCAGTGTCACCTGTTGCTCTCAAAATACTAAATGGTCTGCAGTTCTTCATCCCTGGCATACCATTTCACTCCTCTGAGCCTTTGCTGGGCCATTTTCTTAGTAAAATGTGTCCACTCTTGACATTTCCACTTTCTCACAATGTCTTCCCGCTTCTCCTCTGTAATTAACAGCACACATGCAGCCTTCTTTTTTTCTAAATGATTTTTTCTAACTAAATGCATCTGTTCCTTAGTGGATCCCCTCGTAGAACCTAGAGTCTAGATGGAAAGCTCCTATAAAACAGTGAAACAAGTTATTCATACATCTCCTTAGCAACTAACACTGTGCCTAGAACCTGACAGGCTCTTATTAAATGTTTACTAAACCAAGGTAAATGTGACTGAATATCAGCAGAGCTGTTGGTGCAGGAAGTCTGGACTGCTTTGGAAAGCCCTAAAGAAACAAAAATGAGAACAATGAGGGAAAGTGAGTTGTCCAAGTTTTCATTGGGTGCCAGAAGTAGACAAAGAAACAGATTTGTCATTCAAAAGACCTGACTTTGAATCTTGACAGCAGCATGGCTTAGGTTCAATCTGAAACATTAAAAAACGGAAGTCAGAGTTTTTGGTTCAAGATGGTGATGTAGGTAAATGTGATACACAAATCCTCCCACAACCACAGCAAAATTACAACTGAACTACAGAACAACCATCATTCAGAACCACCTGAAATCTAAGCTTAACAGAAGTCCCACAACAAAGATATAAAGAAGAAGCCACATAGAGACTTGTAGGAGGGGTAGAGTTGTGGACAGGGCTGATAAAATATTTATATATGCCAAATAAAATTTGGGAAGGATATCTTGGCTGCAGAGATCCTCCCTGAGGAACAAAGAGTTCCATTCCAATACTACAGCCTCCAGCCAGGGTTTCAGTGCTAGGAAGAGGAGTCTCCATAACTTCTGTCTGTAAAACCACTCGGGAATGTGGCAGAGTGAGAAAAAGAGCTGCTGGAGTCCCAGGCACTCCTCTTAAAGGGCCAATGTCAGACTTACTCAGACTCATTCACTCTGAGTTCCAGTGTGGGGCCACCAGAGACAAAAGGGAAGGAACTGAGTAGTCTGGTATCTGGGCAAGAGCAGAAAGGGCAGGTTTCTCCCAAAGAGAAGTGCTGGCAGAGGCCATTGTTTCTTTTCTTGGTCCTCCCCTGAAAGAGCTGGCAGGTGGTGCCATATCTGAGTCTCCATCAAACTGGTTATCACTATGACCCCACTCTGGTGATTCCTTGAGACCCTGCCTCTACCAACATCTGGTCCTCCCAAGCCCTTTCAAGCAGCTTTTCCATACAAAAGATCTATCTTACCTCATGCTTCAGACTACCCCAATCTCTCAGTCAAGCAGCATCTGGTATTGGTGTGCCACATATGTCTTGCTAAGTGGTCCCAGACCTGTTACCAGCAGCACTCAGCCTTGGTTCACAGCTTGGCACCTGGGCACCTCTAAACCCAGCACACATATCAGTTATCTTGAGATCACTTTGTAGCTAATATCAGGTGGCCCCAGGCATGGCACAAGTAGTAGCTGACTTTAGCCTGCACCACCCAGGAGGCCCCAGAGCCTTCACATCCAGTGGGCAGCTTTGGACAACTCTGAAGCACCATTCAATCTCCTCCACAAGAGACACACTCAAGAGGCAGACTCAGTAGGCACTAGAGCCCCACTAAAGTAAGTCTTGCTACATGGAGTCATCCTCTGTATAGCTGATCATCCACAATGATTTCAGTCATTCCTTCCAGCCAACTGGCCAACAGAAATCAATACTTAACTACAACAGGAGGGTGTAAACAGCCCACATGGGGAACACACATGGAATGTCCAGCTCAAGTGATTGGAGAGGATTTGCCATTGGACCCTATAGGATACCTACTACATAAAGGAGACAGAGCAGTTCAATGTAATACATGGAAACAAACACAGGGAGGCAGCCAAAATGAGGAGATAAAGAAACGTGCCCCAAATGAAAGAACAGAACAAAACTCCATAAAAAAGAAAGAAACAAAATGGAGCCAAGCAATCTACCAGATGCAGAGTTCAAAACACTGGTTATAAAGATGAGCAATGATCTTAGGGGAAGAGCAGATAAACATAGTGAGAACTTCAACAAAGAGATAGAAAACATAGAAATGAGACTAGAAAACAATGAAGACTACACTGTAGAAAATCAACAGTGGACTTGATGAAGCAGAGAATCAAATCAGAGATGTGGAAGATAAAGAAGCAAACACCCTATCAGACAGAATAGGAAAAAAATCCAAAAAATGAGGACAGCTTAAGGAGTATCTGAAACAACTTCAGTCATACCAACATTTGCATCATGGGTTTGCCTGCAGAAGAGAAAGAGCAAGGAATTGAAAAAATATGAAATAAATAATGACAGAAAAATTCCCTAGCCTGGTAAAAGAAATAGGCATACAAGCCTAGGCAGCACAGAGAGTACCAAACAAGATGAGGCAAAAGAGGCCCATGCCAAGACATGTCATAATTAAAATGCCAAAGGTTAAAGACAAAGAGAAACTCTTAAAAGCAATTAGTTTCCCACAAGGGAGCTCCCACAAGACTGTCAGCTGATTTCTCAACAGAAACTTTGCAGGCCAGAAGGAGTTGGCAAGAAATAGTCAAAGTGAGTAAAAGCAAGGACCAATAACCAAAATTACTTCATCCAGCAAAATTATTATTTAGAATGGAAGGAGAGATAAAGAGTTTCCCAGACAAGGAAAAGCTAAAGGAGTTCATCACCAACAAACAGATATTACAATAAATTCAAAGGGTCTTCTTTAAGAAGATGAAAAAAAGATTAAAATATGAATAATAAAATGGCAATACATATCTACCAGCAATTATTTTTTCTCCCTCTCTTTTTTTATTGTTGTTCAAGTACAGTTGCCTCTATTTTCTCCCTACCCTCCAACCCCAGCCATCCCCACGTCCCAACATTGATCCTACCCCACTTTGACTTTGTCCATGTGTCCTCTATATATGTTCCTTGATGACCCTTCCTCCTTCTCCCCCAGTTATCCTCTCCCACCTCACCTCTGGTTACTGTCAGTTTGTTCTTTATTTCAATGTCTCTGGTTGTATTTTGCTTGCTTATTTGTTTTTTGATTATGTTCCACTTATAGGTGAGATCATATGGTATGTCTTTAACTGCTTGGCTTATTTCATTTAGTATAATGCTCTCCAGTTCCATCCATGCTGTCCTGAAGGGTAGAAGTTTCTTCTTTCTTTCTGCTGTGTAGTATTCCATTGTATAACTGTAACATGTTTTTTTGATCTACTAACAATTGTTCTAAAGGAAAATGGGTTAAATGCTTCAATCTAAAGATATATGGAGGCTAAATGGATAACAAAGTAAGACCTTTACATATGCTGTCTGTAAGAGATTCACTTCAATTCAAAAGACACACACACAGACTGAAAGTAAAGGGATGCTGAAAGCTATTTCATGAAAATGAAAACAAACAAAAAAAGGTTGGAGTAGAAATACTTATACCAGGCAAAATAAACCTTGAAACTAAAGCTAAACAACAAGAGACAAGGAAGGACCCAGCAATTCCACTTTTGGGTATTTATTCAAAGAAATCCAAAACACTAAATCAAAAAGACATATACATTCTTATGTTCAGTGTGGCATTGGTAAAAATAGCCAAGATAGGGAAGCAACTTAAGTGTCTAATAAATGAATGGATAAAGAAGTGGTGCATATTTGTAATGGAATATGACTCAGTCATAAAAAGAATTAAATACTACTCTGGCTTGAACACCAGCCTGTGAACCAAAGGGTCACCAGTTTGATTCCCAGTCAGGGCACATGCCTGGGTTGTGGGCCAGGTCCTCAGTAGAGGGTGCATGAGAGGCAACCAAACACTGTTGTTTCTCTCCCTCTTTTTCTCCCTCCCTTCCCCCCATCTAAAAATAAAATAAATAAAATATTTTTTAAAAGAATTAAATACTACCATCTGCAACAACATGGATAGACCTACAGGTCTGAAAAAAAAAAAAGTCAGACAGAGGAAGATAAATGCCATATGATTTCACTGATATGTAGAATCTAAAAAAAAATAAATAAATGAATAAGCAGAACAGAAAACAGACTTATACATACAGAGAACATTTTGAGGGTTGCCATATGGGAGGTGGATTGGGGAGATGGGTGAAAAGTTGAAGGGATTAAGAAGTGTATATTGATAGTTACAGAATAGCCATTGGGTTGTAAAGTACAGCATGCAGAATATAGTCAATAATATGGTGATATCCATGTACGGTTTCAGATGGATACTAGATTTATCAGGTGATCACTTAGTCAGTTAAATAATGTTTAATCACTGAGTTGTACACCTGAAATATAACAGTGTATGTTAACTGTAATTGGAACATAAAAAATTAAAGTAAAAACAAGAAGTCATCTTTAAAGTAAGTTTTCTCATTTCTAGCCTGGAGATTTTAACACCTGCTTATAGGCATGTTGGAAGATTAAACCCATGTACATTAATTAGGTAGGCTGATACTACATCTTACACATAGTAGGTAATCTGTTCTCTTTTGCCCCTTTCTAATTCCTTATGACCTCAGGTTCCTCCCCAATGCTATATCTTTCCTCACTAACATAATTTTTTTTTAAAGTGAATTTCCAAAAAACAGTTTCAAACATTTCATCAAAGTTTTCCCTGACTTAATATACTCCCCCTAGAGGATAAACACTAGGGTCCTGCCAACAGAGGAAGGCTATGCATTGAGAGAAGACAGTTCATAGTAATTTTGTCAGCAAAATTGTGACAACAAAGGCCCAAACAACACTTCATCTACCTGTCAGTTGTCGTGAAAATGGAGATTACTTTTACCCTCAATCTTGGCACATCCAATTAAGGTGGACTTGCAAGTCAGGCAGGTGTAAAGTGCAAGCCAACACTTGTTCGCATTAGCAATTATCAATGGAAAACTACATGAATGCAAAGACTTGGCACCCTTGTTGTCCTGGAAACCATCAGCTTGCAGAGGCAGAGCAGACACTGACAAGAAGCCTTGACATCTTTGCCTGAAAAAAAGATGGCTTCTCTTTTTCCTTTTCCTGGTTCCTTTTTCTAAAAAATAATTTTTTCAATTACAGTTGACATATATTATTGTATTCATTTCAGGTGTACAACATGACGGTTAGCTATTTATATAACCTTTGAAGTGATAACCCTGGTAAGTCCAGTACCGACCTGACACCACATATAGTTACTGCAGTATCACTGACTATATTCCCTATCCTGTACTCTACATCTCTACTTTTGTAGCTGTCAATCCGTACTTCTTAATCACTTCCCCCTGCCACCCATCTTCCTAACCCTTCTCCCGTATGGCAGCCATCAATTTGTTCTTGTATCTCTGAGTTTGTTTCTGCTTTGTTTCTTCTTTTTGACTTATTTGACTTAGCATAATACCCTCTAGGTCCATCCATGTTGTCACACATGGCAAGAGTTTATTTTTTTATGGCTGAGACACACACACACACACATGCATACACATGTCATATATATCATATATATCTCATACACACATATATATACACACACATATATATCACATCTTAATGTTACCATTTATCCATGGACACTTAGGTTGCTTCCTTATCTTTGTTATAAATAATGCTGCAATGAACATGGAAGTACATATATCTTTTCAAATTAGTGTTTTGGATTTCTTTGGATAAATATCAAAAACTAGAATTATGGGAACATAAGGCAGTTCTATTTTTAATATTTAAGGAACCTATACACTGTTTTTCATATTGGCTACACCAGTTTACACTCCCACCAATAGTTCATGAGGGTTTCCTTTTCACTGCATCCTTGCCAACATCTGTTGGTTGTTGATTGATTGATGATAACCTTTCTGACAGATATGAGGTGATATCTCATTGTAGTTTCAGTTTGCATTTCCATGATGATTAGTGATGTTGAGCACTTTCTCCATGTGTCTACTGGCCATCTGTATGTCTTCTCTAGGGAAGTGTCTGTTCAGGTCCTCTGCCCATGTATTACCAGATTTTTTTGTGTGTTAAGTTAATGAATTTCTTATATGTTTTTAATATTAGTCCCTTATTGGATGTATTTGGCAAATATAGTTTTCCACTCAGTCATTTTTTTTTCAATTTTGTTGATGATTTCCTTTGTTGTGCAGAAACTTTTTAGTATGTCATAGTCCCATTTGTTTATGTTTTCTTTTGTTCCCATTGCCCGTGGAGACATATCCAAAAAAAATATCAGTAAGGAACATGTCAAAGAGTTTACTGCCTATGTTTTCTTCTAGGGTTTTATGGTTTTGGGTCTTACATGCACATCTTTAATCCATTTTGAGTTTGTTCTTGTATATGGTACAAGAAAGTGATCCAGTTTTATTGTCTTGCATGTATCTATCTCATGCAAAACAATAAAGCTTTCCCAACACTGTTTATACCTGTTTCAGTTTGTCACTGTAAATCCCCAAATTAAATACATCTTATTATTGGCTTGGCATTTGGGAATATATTCAAGACTTACATTGATAATTGCATATCTTTGATGAATATATATTGAGTACCTACTATATGCCAGGCACTGCACAAATAAGACACTTTCCGTCTAGAAAAGTAAATTTCCTTCTTTTCTTTCCTCCCTCATCCAGTCATTTAACCATATTGTTGTAACAATCTTGTATACAAGTCACTGTGTGCAACACAGCTGATGAAGAGATAAATACAAAGTTCTCCTTCCCCTTGGGAAGTTCTCAGTAATATTAATAAGCCATAAGAACAGGAGAACCATAGGTAAAGGCAAATGTGTCCATAAGGAAGGTTAAAAATAATATCTTAAGGATGTTATAAGGTCAAAACAAGAAAATGCTTCAAGGTAGAAGTAGAATGCTGAAACAAAAATGCAAAATACTATTCTTATAACTCAGTAGTTAGTTAATTCTTTATCTAGTCATTCATTTATTCATATATGTATTTTTGGATGAATTTAGGGTAAAAGAAGCCCAATGAAGAATAATAAGTTTGGAAAAGGGAGAGGATAAGAAACAGAAAGAGAAAGGATGATCAAGAGGAGTCTGGGGGAGAAATTAACATTTACTAGGCCCCAACAAATCAGACACATATCTGATCTAACTTGACCTTCAAAAACCTTTTGAAGCTTTTTCCTCCTCCTCCTCCTTATTATTATTAATTTCACTTTATAGATTATCAGATGAGAAAATTTTTGTTTAAGGAGGCTTACTCACTTTGAATTAACAATTCCAACTTTCAACCAAGTGTCTGACTTCAAAGTCTCTGCTCTTGTTACTATGCCATAAGGTAGAGAGAAAATGCAAATTTATGAAATGGAGACAGAAAGATCTGCACCATAAGCATGGCACTTGAGAAAGATTATAATAAACAGTGGCACTCAGGGTTATCTATTTCCTTTGGAAGGCCTTGATTGTGGAATATTTAACCTTTAATTTAGCAGAGATTCTGACAATCAAAAAACCAATTGCTTCTTGACATTGCTTTTAGTTCCATAACAATCCCCATAGAAAGAGCTTTCAAAGATACTTTTTTTAAAAAGAAAAGGTAAAGTCAGTGAAAGGAAAAAAATTTTTTTAAGTTAGGATTGCATAGCACAATTAGACATGTGGCACATTGAAGCCACTCATGGGGACAGTGTGAGGAGATCAAGACAGGAATTGGCCTAGTTCTTGTTTTCTGGATAAGGAAATTAATTGAGGAGGAGGTGTGACTTGTCTAAGCTCTCATGCCTCTTGTTTGATTTAAAACCACCAGTTACTTTTTTTTTCCATGTGTATTAGTGGAGAAGAAATTGCCAATAAACTGTAATTTCAGAAAATGTGGTTGTGCACTATGGGCAATGAATATTGTGGGCCCAGAATTAGTATTTGAGGATCTTGCTACTCAAGGTGTAGTCCATGGACTGGCGGCAACAGCATCGCCTGGGAGCTTATTAGAAAGGCAAGCTTCCAGAATCTGCATTTAAACAAGATCCACAGGTATCTTGCACACATTAAATTATGAGGAGATCTGAGAAGAAATGGCATATATTATAAATAGAATATGGACTTTGGGACTAAGTTCAACTGGGTTTAAATGTCACTATAAATTTCTGAGCCCTGAGCCTGATTTGGATAATGAAGAAAGCAAGGAAAAGTATTCTGGGAGAAAGAGCAGCTTTGGCAAAAGTGCAGGGGTGTGAGTGAACTTGTCATGTTCAAGGGAGGGCAAATGGCCTAATGTGTAGCTTAATATTCTTCCTCAAGTGTGAAGATAAGTTAGAAATAGGACCTGGGTGTCACAGTGAATATTCAACTGCTATTTTCTGATGAATTGGAAACAATTAATGACTAATAGCAAACCCACAACAAAACTAATTGTTTGCATACTGTTCTTTTTGTTTTTTAAATATATTTTATTGATTATGCTATTACAGTTATCCCATTTTCTCCCCCTTTATTCCCCTATTCCCTGCACCCCCCTCCCACTTCCTTCCCCCAGTTTAGTTTGTGTCCATGGGTCATACATATGAGTTCTTTGGCTTCTCCATTTCCTATACTATTCTTAACCTCCCCCGTCTATTTTATACCTACCATTTATGCTTCCTATTCCCTGTACCTTTTCCCCCATTCTTTCCCCTCCTGCTCCAGCTGACAACCCTCTGTGTGATCTCCATTTCTGTGGTTATGTTCCTGTTCTAGTTGTTTGCTTAGTTTGTTTTTGTTTTTGTTTTTTAGGTTTGATTGTTGATAGTTGTGAGTTTATTGTTATTTTACTATTCATTCCATTCTAAATGATAGCTTTGCTGGATAAAATAGTCTTGGATGTAGGTTCTTACCTTTCACGACTTCAAATACTTCTTTCCAGCCCCTTCTTACCTATAATGTTTCTTTTGAGAAATTAGCTGATAGTCTTATGGGAACTCCTTTGTAGGTGACCATCTCCTTTTCTCTTGCTGCTTGTCAGATTCTCTCCTTCTGTTTCATCTTGGGTAATGTTATTATGATGTGCTTGGTGTGTGCTTCCTTGGGTTCAACTTGTTTGGGACTCTCTGAGCTTCCTGGACTTTCTGAAAGTCTATTTTCTTTGCCAGATTGGGGAAGTTTTCTTTCATTATATTTTCAAATAAGTTTTCCATTTCTTGCTCTTTCTCTTCTCCTTCTGACACCCCTAAGATTCTGATGTTGCAATGTTTCAAGTTGTCCTGGAGTTTCCTAAGCCTCTCCTCACTTTTTTTTTGAATTCTTATTTCTTCATTCTGTTCTGGCTGAATGTTTATTTCTTCCTTCTGCTCCAAATCATTGATTTAACTCCTGGTTTCCTTCAGTTCATTATTGGTTCCCTATACATTTCTCTTTGCATAGCCTTCATTTTTTCCTCTATTTTGTGACCATACTCAACCTATTAGCATTCTGATTACCAGTGTTTTGAACTCTGCATCTGATAAGTTGGCCATCTCTTTGTCACTTAGTTCTATTTTTGGAGCTTTGATCTGTTCTTTCATTAGGGCCATATTGTTTTGTCTTGGAGCAGCTATTATCTTATAAGGGGTAGAGCCTTAGGTATTCACCAGAGTGGGGCAATCCACATAGTTGCCCTGTGGCACTGTATGTTGGGGAGAGGTTTGAGAGGGAACATTGCCGCTTGCTTGGCTCTCTCCCAGCTTTCAGTCACTTCCCCCACTACCTACAAGCAAATTGGGCCCTTCTGCTGCTGATTCCTGGGTGGGTGAGTTTGTGCACATTCTAGGACCCTATGGGTTTCTCCAGTGAATTCTCCTATGAGGTTTGGAGTTTCTCCTGTACCACGACCCTCACAGGCTTTTACTGTCAGAGGTTTTGAGGCTTTATTTCCTCACACTGGAACCCTGGGTTGCATGATCTGTCTTGCTCCCCAGTTGTTCTTCCTGGTTATCCATATGCAAATATAGGACCACCTGGTCATCCAGCTGCCTTGTCACATGTTCCCTCTGCCCTGGTTGCCCATCTCCACCCCTCCTACCAGTCTGGAGAATGTTTCTTCTTTAACTCCTTGGTTGTTGGACTTTCATACAGTTCAATTTTCTGGCAGTTCTGGTTACTTTTTGTTTTTACATCTGTTGTCCATCTTTTGGTTGTATGAGAAGGTAAAGTATATATACCTATACCTCTATCTTGGCCAGAAGTTCTTTTTGCACACTGTTTTAATGTTTAACTGTATCTGACATGTGGGTACTTAATAAAAAATTTCCTGACTGATTGAATCAACATAAAATATATTGTCTGTCATCTTCTGAGGTGTTTCCAATACCACTAAAAGATAAAAGCAGTGATTTTTTTATATCTTATTATCTTTTTCCATTTTATAGAAAACTGAAGTCTGGGTGGAGAAAATGATCTTCACAATATTATATTGCTAGTAACTGCTATAGTCAGATCTCAGACTGAAGTCTTTAGACTCCGAAATATACCCTCTCTTTTGCCAGTGCGGTCTCAGTACTTTGATTTCATACTTTTGCAAGTTCACAACTCAGATCTCATCATGAGAACAAAGTATAGACAGAGATTGAGGGAAGAAAAAGATGCCCTAATGTGTCTTGGTAACCATTCCATTACTTTGCAGAAGTTCCCTGTGTGGCTTTTTGGGCCACCCATCCTTGCATCTCCCAAAGGTGGGAGAGTGACCTCAGCTAACTGGAGCTAACATGCTTTATGTGTGAACCTTGCTCTGCTATCACATTGGGCAATGGGTGCAGATAACCTTTCCCTAATTCTGATTGATAGGCACTGTGCTGCATGTTCCTCTCAGTGTGGCACTGAAAGCAATTCAATTTAGGCAACGATTTACCAAAATAAGGGGAAATTAATAAAGCAAACAACTTAGTAACTAAGTATTTAATAGATTTAATATGAGCCTATATGTCATCTAAGTAAGCCAGTTTCAGATCACTGATAACTTTATGAAGGTCATACCTAGTGTATGAAATGGTTGTATAATGGATAGTGGTATAATGAAATACATGGACTTGGGAATCAAACTGAAACAAATATCATTTCTGGCATTACTACCACAAGCATGCCCCGTTAACTAGTTCGCATTTACCAAACACTTAGGATGTGCTAAGGAAAGTATTAAGTGCATCCACAGGTATTATTTCACTTACCACCCTGGTATTAACCCTAATTTATAACTAAAACTGTAGGTTCAAGAAGTTTCAGAACTTGTTTCCATCACACAACTGAAAAGAGGTATAATTTCAAATCCAGTTCTGCCCACCTCTAGAGCTCACTCACTCAACCTTAACATCACGTGCCTCCTGTGCAGCTTTGGTGACCTGAAACCAGTTGGTTAACCTCTCAAAGACGTGGTTTCCTCGATTTAAAAACAGGAAGCCAACACATGCCAAGATAAATAGTTAATGCATATGAAAGTGCTAGAAGAGTGCAAAGCACACAGTAGGTACTCAATAAATATTAGCATTTTCCTTCTTTTCCTCTTGAGAAGTCCTAGGAAGGAAAAAGCTGTCATCTAAATAAACATAAGCTCTGTAAATCTTGCAAAGGTTTTGATTACAAACATCGTTTTACTGGAGTTAATCAACAACATTTTGAATTCCCAGACTAGCTTTGTAGCCAGTTTTGATGGGACCATGGGATCTGTTACAGAACACAGAAACTGTCTATTTATTTATTTATTTATTTATTTATTTATTTATTCGTTTATTCATTCATTCTTGAAAAGCTCTATGGTGTCACACACCTGCTAAGTCACACCAAAAACACTATCCATGGGCTTGGTAACACAACTTTGTTTTGGAGTGTCTCTGATGTTTACTCTTGGCTAATCTGTCCTAAAGGTTTCAGCTTCCTCATGACTTTTTCCTTCAATTTACTTCATATTGAGAGAGAGAAGAAACACAAGCCACTGCTAGGGATTTTTCATATTCACCAGTAAAACAAGAAGAACACCACCTATATTTCAGTTTTGCTGTGAGAAGCAAATGAGATAAATATTGTTGGATTCCTGACTCATGGTAGGTGGTAACTAGTTCTTAATTCTGACCTTCAAAGGTCTTAAATCACAAGAGGGCAATGAACCAGCTCTTTCTTTGCCTCTAGAAAGGTTTAGCAAATGATCATTCCAAGTAAAATGTGTATGTAAATAATTTTCCTGGGAATGCCTGTTCTGCTTTGCAAATGAGAAGCCCAAATATAGCTTTTTATTTGTAGATAAGAGCTGATAGATGAGGTGACGGCTACCTTATTTTCAGAAAGTGTATAAAAGGGCCTCACAAGAACCAGGGTTAATAAGCAGAATTCAAGGGGAAGAAGAGGTTAAGAAGTGAGAAGCATTTAGTCTAGAGAAGAGGTATCAAGGCTTTGTTTGCGATCATTACATAAATGAGCAATTATTCTAAGGTGAGGCTCACATTTGGAATACAGTTCGCTGTAGAGGACAGATGTAAAGGCAACTGAGTCGATGGAGCCTGGTCACAGGGAATGAGGAACCGGTGAACAAAGACACTGAGTAACATAAGTGATCACACTGTAATGTAGTTCAATAAGGAAGACCAAGGACCATGTACCCCCGAAATGCTCCTCCTGTGACCTATAGCCCTCATCGGGGGCTTTTAGGATTTTTGGTTGACACCCAAGAGTGCTATTTCAGAACTCTATGACATTTTATTTACCTCAAACCTCAGTTTATTTCTCACTAATTGAATAAGAATAATGTATAATGTGAACCTTTATTTGGTATATAGTATGGTGATTTTTCAGGTTTATTTTTTACTTCTGATGTCACTGAATTGTCTATAACAAATTTCTGAGAGAGCTTTTATTAGTTCTGTATTTTATATGCTAAAACTGAGGCTTAGATACTTAATCAAGTAATGGCAAAGGCCTATAGTTAGCAGGTGGCAGAGCCTAGATGGATAACCCAGGTGGCCTGACTCCAGCACTTGTGTTATTTTGAATATGTGACACTAATCGCTTCAAAAAAAAATGTCATAAGATAATGAACATGGAAGCAAGGGGCGTTGTGTCTAGCACGTAACTGAGACTAAGTAAATGTTTGTTGAATCTGAGGCTAAAATGATAAAGAACTGTTGCTCTTGTATTATATACCACATATAATCAACTTTAAAGTCACATAAGGATGGTTTGGCAAATACACCCTATAAATGAAAAGTAGTCACCATGAGAGACTAGACCCTCTTCTGAAAGTTGCCGCCCCATTCCAGATATTTCTAAACTCCCTCTGGTGAATCATACTGGACTTTGAAACACATGCCATTTTCTGTTTACACTAGAGTACATTTTGGGGTTTGGGAAGGAAGCTTGGAGGTTTGAAAAGGCCATTTTGGCAATCCAGGTGACTACTTAGGGCTGGGCATGGAGTAGGTGCGATAGTCTGGGGAGGAGTCTCCAGCCGGAAGGTCTATGAGACTGCTCCACAGTCCTGAAAGAAGCTGTTTTTACATGTTTGGCTTCTTAAAGTAAAAAATTTTCTGCTTTTAAGGAGACATTTAATGACCATTTTTATAGCAGAAAAAAAAAACCAAACAAACAAAGGACAAAACAACAAACCAACAATAACAACAAAGCTTGAGCTTGTGAGTCAGAAAGGTCTGGAGGCACCTCCTACCTCCGCCGCCCCGCTGAGCTGTGCAAGCTCATCTCCCCGCGGAGCCCATTACTGTCAAAAGTGATAACAATTTCTTCCCTGTTGGATTTTGTGGATGTTAAATGAAGTGATGTATATGAAATCACTCCTAACACAGTGCCTACATGGTCACGATTCCAACACTGCCTGTGTCCTGACATTTCTTCTTAGGTTTCCTGATTCTTACTTGTAAAAACAATGGCTTAGAGGTTCTGACAGATGTGATGACCTTTCTACCACATTGCTTCTTTTTGTGATGTGATTCACTTGTCATTTTGCAACATAATTTAATTTTAAAAGTAAGATATTGTGAGCACTTGAGACCCAGTTGAAGTTATTCAATCAGATAAAGGTCATAGTTACATATAAATATTGAAAAGAATGATAATTAGGCAGGGAAAACAGCAGAACACATTTAAAAGACATGGAACAATTTTTAAATGTTAACATCCCAATTTAGTAATGTTTACACTACATTTAATAGTTTTATTTCAAGCCAGACTTATGGTGTAAAGAAGAAAGGGTTTACTTAGAAGCAATTTTAGAAACACTCACACACATTATCATACATGCATAAGTACACAAGAGAGTGACTCTGTTATCTGGGGAAGTAGCTGTCATTAATGATTCTCGCACTCTTCAGAACTATTTACACAATAAAGTTCTAACAAGTCAAAAAATAATGCAACATTGGGAAGAAAACAAAACACCATAATAGGCTGTGTTTCCTTTAGCACTTGGCAAGTTTCAGAGGTTCAGCAATCTGGCCTAGATGTTTATATGAAGCCTTTCAGTCTGAAAAAGAAATCTTTGAATACAAGTTCAAAAAAACAGACCTTGCAATCTACAGATCAGGCTTTGAATCTGTCATGTACTAACTGTGCAATGATTTAACTCCTCTGAGCCCCTTTCCCATCTGTAAAATGGGAATAAAATTGGCACATATATCATAATATAGGGTTGCTCAAATAAATAAGGTCACAAGTATAGCAGGTGGCACACAGTAATTGATCATAAATGTTATTCTTCTGCTCCTATTTCCTTTTCTGAAGTACCAGAAAATATATATTTAATCACACACATCGACTAGTTCTTTTAAGCATCTGTGCTTAATGGGTAATATTCATGCTCGATATTACATAATTTTATACAACATACTTTTTTAGTATGCAAAACACCACCACCACCACCATTCTGTAAACTGGTCTTCACCAAGACCCCAAAGAGAGCATGGTGAGTAAATTAAATGAAGATGTCAGTACCAACTGGGTGAGCAAACAAACTACAGCACAGGGTGCAGACCAGAAGAGATCTGTAACTACACCCCAAGTCTCCGGTCCTTAAAGAAAACATGACATTTCTTCTGCTTCTAGCTATGTCAAACTAATTGGTACTCAACTTGTCCTTCCACCAAAAAATATGAGCTGTAGAATTGGACAGAATGTATGAGGACACTACTTCCAGACATTGGACAATAGGCAGTGCTAGGCTTTGGTTCTCAAGACATGAGGTAAAGCCAAATATTGTAGTGCAGAATAAATAGGCTATACTTCCATAAAGCCACCCATATTAATCTTAGGAATTATTAAAGCCAGCTTGTCATCCTAACCTGATTTTTTCTCTCAAAACGAAAACTTGCATATTAAAAGGTATTTTTGTATACTTTCCTAGAGTCAGCAGTTTCAGTCACTATGTGAACCTGAGGAGCAAGGATTTCCTATCCTCAAGTATCCCAGACACAGGAGTTCAACCAGCTGGCCATCTCAAGGATGCTAACCATGAACATCCACATCAGGACTAGCAAGGACACTACCTGCATGTCCACAGCCCCTCCCCCTGATCTCTTTGTTCTGCTCTCCTTCTCCCTCCTTATAGAAACCTCTGCCTGCACTGAGATGTTAAGATGGGCTATGGGACATGAGCCCTTCATCTTCCCAGGTGGCTGGTACATGAATAAACCTCTCCTTCTCACCAGCACCTGTCTTATGGGTTTGGCTTTGCATTGCAGCAGACAGCTGGACTTGGGCTGCCTATGTGCATTTCTAGACTACAGCCAGCAAAGTGGAACCTCAAAGAGAGCATGGCTGAGGATGCAGGTTTGGGGCTGCTGGTGTATCTGAGCAGGTACATGAGAGGCTGAATAAACTGTGCAGGGGGCACAGAATTATGAGTGAGAGTTCCTGATGGGACTGTTATGATGTGTTAAGCTATGCACAGTCAGAACAAACAGAGATTAACTGCTCTGGGGTTGCATAGAGCAGGGGATGTTAAAGTTCTGTCCCATCTGGTATGTAGATGTTGCTGAGTTCCTCAGGCATCCAGCAGAAACCCAAACTATATAGAAGCAAGAAAAAATAAAAAGCAGAAATTGACAAAAATTTTAAAAGATGGTAATAGAGAAACTAATTCAGCATTCAAATCCTTGTGAACATTGATAAAAGTGGTAAGTCCCTAGCAAGACTGATCAAGAAAAAAAATTTTAAAGAAAAAGTCAATGAGCCAGTTTTATACTCTCTGCTCGTCCCACTATCTGTTACATTAATGATGATGGAGATCTAGAGGCAGAACTTTTGTTAACAGCATGTGACTTCCCAAAATATTTTCCCATGAATAAAAAGCACCGACATTGCACATAATACTAAGGCCATGTATTTCCATGTCATCATACATCTTAGGGCACCCTTCTAGGTCATCCCTTATCAGATCATAGCACCCTTCTAAAGAAGGAAGAACAGATTTCCAGGTAACAAAGAAGTTAGTGCAGGCTCAGAGATGCTCAGTCTCATGGTCAAGTTCAAACGGCTAAAAAAGAACCAAAGCAGAATCAGAATCAACATTTTAACTGCAGTCTTATTTGTATATTGAAAAGTGGTTAGTGCTAAGATCTTTTCCCTGCCATCTTTCAGTGATCATTATTAGCCAAGAATGTTTCTGTTTCTTTGATGATAACTTGTTTATTAGTAAGGGAAGGGAATTTCCATTAGTTTAAATAGTCAACCTGTACCAACAAAGAAGGCCCTGTGTCTCAGACAGATTGCAAGGTCTTCTCTCTGTCTTTTTAGTTTCAAATTAAATGGCTAATAGAAGTAAACTTTAGGGGTTGCTTAACAACTGAAATGAAATGTAAACATATATGACACCCACAAGAAATCTCAATTCCTCTCTTTATTTCAATGAGCTCATTAGTCGACTAGAAATGAATGAAACTGTAACAAGGTAACATAGTCACTAACAAAATAACTTATCAATCATATTTAATTAGCATACTTTTTTCTGTAATCTAAAATAGTTTTCATTTCAAAGGACTCCTTTCAGCTGCTTTTTAGTTTTTTTTTTTAATTCAAGTGATAAGGATACTAATTACAGTTTGATTTTTGTTAGGTTTTTTCCCCCCTGTTTTAAGAGTGAGAGAACCAAGAAAGGAAGAATCATATTTTTGACCCAAGATAGACCCTTGGGAGAATAAGAGGTTAGCACTTTTGGCACCAGTTCTGAGGTCATCATTCCTGCAAGACTCGGTGAATCTAGAAGATATTAGTCCTTTATCATCTCTAATTCCCCTTATTCTCTAGTTTTTATTTCAAAACACATACATGAGCGAGATTGCTTGGGTTTAAATCATTACCAGCTGTGTGACCTTGGGCAAGTTACTAAACTTGTCTGGGCTTCAGATTTTTGTCTGTAAAATAGGATTGTTGTGAAGACTGAATGAGTTTAATATATATAAGGTTATTTCAAAAGTCTGTTGCTTTGTAAGTGTTTGCTATTGGTATTATCATTATCACCCCATTTCTTTCCAGCTGTTGTCCCCCTCCCTTCCCTGGGAGGCCGCTGGAAAATTCTTAACACCTTGTTTGGGCAGCAGAAAATTTAGGTTTGGATTCTGCCATACCACTCCTCCACCATGTGATCTTCAGCAATTTACTCTACCTTTCTGAACTTCACTTTCATTATATTTATAGTGAAGACAAAATTCGTTTCTGGCTTGGAGGGATGTTCTCTCACTTTGTTGAAGCTACTCATTCCCCTGATTCCATCAACCCTCATTCTATGCATTCATTCAGGCAGACCAAACTCAAAAGCTAAATCCAGGGGACACTTGTCTCAATTCCTCCCTTTTGCAAGTACTCATAGCCCTTTCTCAGTGTATTTCTTCTCCTTTTATCTTGGGTTACAGCTGTTTATGAAGATAATATACTTCTTTGTTAGTACTCTGCAAGGTACTTGAGGGAACAACTCAAGTTATTGCTGCTGAGCAAGTTGATTTGGTTCTATAACAGAGATGCTAGCCCTGGCTGGTGTAGCTCAGTGGATTGAGCATGGTCTGTGAACCAAAGCATCGCAGGTTCGATTCCCAGTCAGGGCACATGCCTGGGTTGCAGGCCATGGCCCCCAGCAACCGCACATTGATGTTTCTCTCTCTCTCTTTCTCCCTCCCTTCCCTCTCTAGAAATAAATAAATAAAAATCTTAAAAAAGAGAGAGAGAGAGAGAGAGATGCTGCGTGGAAGAGCCTATGGGTGCTGCCCAGACATCAAGTGACCGCAAGTAACCTTAAAAATAAAGAGCTACACCACAGCACCTCAGGTGAGAGTCATAGGCCTCACTCCCCAACCTCCTCATTCTGACCTAAACTGTACCCAGTGGCAGAGCCAACAACCTTCCTGAAATGTCTCACTAGTTGCCAACTTTCAAGATCCTTTCACATTACAGTATCTTCTATGTTTTTTTTTTTGCCTTATATCCCTTTCTTCACTTTCAAATTGCTAATTTCTTTGCTAATTTCTATTTATTATTTCTTTTCTCAGCCAGCCAAATGCAGTGTGTCTTCTGCTTGTAGGTATGACAGACTTACTGGTGCTAGAGTTGTCCTCCCACTGAAAAATAAGAACTGTAATACTGGACAGAACGGATGAAAAAACTGTTTCCTTCTCATTTCTTTAGTAGATCTTCTCACCTACACATCTATCCATCCACCCACCCATCCATCCACCCAATAACTATTTATAGATAAGTCACTAGTAGTAATGCAAAAGACAATGTAGAAGGGACTGAGAATATATTGTAAAAATAAATAGCATTCCTTTCCAGTCCTCAAAGAGGTACTGAGGCAATTTGATGTAGGGAAATTCATGTCAAATGAATTAAAATGGCAACGTGAATGTGAGTAAAATATGGGTCTCAAGAAGCTTAGACAACTAATGAAGAAACCAACCCCTAGAAAAGTTTAAGTGTGATAGATGTTGAAAAGCAAGTATCAGACTGATACAGAATGAAATTTGTGCTCTGTCAGGTGAGTGCTTGATGACCTGGAGAAGTTTCTCAGCTGCTCTGATATTCACTTTTCTTACTCATAAAATGGGGTAGAAAAGTTGTTTTGAACACCAGGTAAGATAAAAAGTGCTTACTTCATGGCAGCTATTTTCAGAATTCTTAAGGTAATATTTTCCATGCAGAGTCACTATGAGAATTAAGTAGAATAATGGATGAAAGCATCCAGGACATAGCAGGTGTTCAATGCTTACTAGACTCCCTATTTCATTTTCCTGTAACTCCTTTGGTCATTGTAATTTCCATATTATATCCTCCAAAGGAAATGCATTAAGAATTCGATGGCTTCCATGTGATTTTCTCTCCCTACAGGTTTCTGCAGGCAGAAGTTCAACCCTGTTTTCATCTCAGACTCCCACATTATTGTTAAATACTCGACAGCCTAATCCTTATCAGAGTGAGACAAGACCATCATTCCAACTCCAGGCAAGTGAAGCACTACAAAGTGATGTACTGTGGACCCCATCCACGACATCATTGCCCTGACAGGTAGTTTAAGAATCTGCTCAGGGGTAGCACATAGCATCTGTGTCCTCTAAGGAAAAGTTATACAACAAAGCAGACCTTCACCCATGGAATGAAAATTGGAAGGTGTGTGGTGCTGAATTTCTTTTAGGCAAAACAAAGCCTACCTCTTCAAGTGCACCTTCTTTCTTTCATTTATCATATACAATAACTTACTCATCAAACATTCGCTGAGGGTGTAGCCTGGGCCTAGATCTGTGCTAAGGAAAGGTGAATCAGAGATGGACAAGACCCTACCTCAGCTCTCAATGATCTCAATATCTAGTAGAAAATATAAACAAAGAAGCATTAAAATTCACTAAAGTGTTATAAAAATATATATAAGGTGCTGACTGGAGCTCCATCTGGCCACAACAGGAAAGGTTTCATAAAAGAGGTGACATTTACTTCATGATTTGCAGAGTGAGTAGGAGCTGAACCTATTTTATTTAATAAATATTTATTGAGCAATTTCTATATACTGGCAATATGCTAAGTTTTGAGCCACAAATATTAATGACTCTTTCTGAACTACCAAAGGAGCTCACAGCCTAGGACTTGCTCATGTGGGAGGTTTCAGAGAGACAGAACTAACTGTCAAAGTGTGTGGGATAATGGCATGTAGAAGAATGATGAGTAACTCAGGTTTGGGGGGGAATAGAGAGTAGCTAGAGATGAGGTTGGTGGCTGATTCCAAGAGTTCTGTGAACCATGCTAAGTACTTAGCAGAGAATCTGCACTTAAGTTTTTCTAGAAAATGAACAACCATAAAGGTGTGTGTTTTTTAAGTGTGAGTAAGATGAATGCATACAGCAGTCCTCATTCCAAAATAAGAAGGAGTAATACGGAGCTATTTCTCCAAGTGAGGTTCATAAAACAGGTGGGGCTCTCTGATGAGTCTCAGGGTACTTGAGAATGTTCAAGAACAGAGGATTTAAAAAAAATGTTGCTGTGGACTATGTTTTATGATCCCTCTGAATGTCTTTGAGGTAAGTAGATACACTAGTCCCACATTATCTGTGGAGGATACGTTCCATGGTCCCCAGTGGGTGCCTAAAACCATGGACAGTACCAAACCCCATATATACTAAGTTTTTTTCATATACATACATACGCATGATACAGTTTAATTTACAAATCACTCACAGTAAGAGATAAAAATAATAACTAGTATTAAAATAGAATAATTACAACAGAATACTGTCACAAAAGTTATGTAAATGTGTGCTCACCTCCTCTCTCTCCCTCCGTCTCTGTCTGTCTCTCATCACCAAGATGGCTAAGAGAATAATGGGCAGGCAGCATATACAGTGCAGATACAATGGACGAAGGGATGACTCATGTCCCGGGCACATGGAGTGGAACAAAGTAAGATTTCCTCACACTACTCAGCATAAGGCACACTTTAAAGCTTTTGAATATTTATTTCTAGATATTTTTCTTTAATACTTCTAGGCTGATTTGAACATGGGTAACTAAAACCATGAATAAGGGGGAACTACTGTACTCCAGCTTCTGTTTAGGATGAATTTCTTTATATATGTTGACATTCTAACACTGAGTTAGATGTCTTTTTTTTATAGAACTATAAGAAAAAAAATAATACTTCTAAGACTCTTACTTAAATTTGAAGCTAACCATGTTTCCCAGTGTTCATGTCCTATATAGTTAGTTCCCCACCACGAAGTCTAGCCTATCCCTATGATTTGTATGTAACCAGCAGGATCTGTGGATAGTGGTGCTCTGTGACCTCTAAGACTAAGAGAATAAGAAGCCTTGCATCCTTCCCTAAATCTATTGAAATGCTCATTTTTATGAAGCTTTATACAGTCTCCATTTAATCTTTACCACATCCCTTCAAACTAGGAAATTAAGTTTGAAAGAGAAAACCTGTATACAGTGAGGTACAAAGTAGGTAAGATTGCTGTTCTCAGAGAGCTCATGGTTGACTCCTTCCACATCACGCCACCCTTTTTTACTTCCCTGTTCTATTCTCTGATTGAGGCTGGGCAAGGCCTTAGATACCCAAACCTCAACCTGTGTATAACCCACTGGCATGCTCCCCAACCCTGGACCCTTCATCACCCTCCAGTCCACTTTGCACATCACTACTCACAACCAAATTTACCACCCTAAAATCCCATTAAATCTTGTCATTTTCCCAGCAACAGATATGCTATGATCTTCAAAAGGAATAGGTCAAGTCAGAGGTGGTTGATTGATTAAGAACTACTGAAATGTCTTGAGGTAGTCAGTGAGGTTAGGATCATGGGAACCATTCAGCATAAGAACTAAACTGTTGGGAGACAGAGAGTACCATGTCTGAATTTTCATACAATAGAGTAGAAAAGTCCTAGTGATGTCCAGGTCCAAATTCAAAGGGTAGCCAAGTAGCACATGGCTGAAATTAAATGGGACCAGTTATAGAAATTTGAAAGTTTAGGAGATAACAGGATGCTGTGTGGTCATCCGCAAGAACAAAGTCCTTATTTTAAAAAATTCCTTATATAATAACAGGAGTTGGGGTATATAATAAGATTATGAATCAAGTACCAGGAACCTCTGATGAATGTGGGGAAATGACCAGGAATGCAGTGGATGACCCTGGAAGGCCTACAAGATGGTAGAGTAGAATTAGCTTTTGAGGAATGGGGAAAAGCAATGATTTAGGAGCTCTAGGAAACTGGAAGAATTAACCTGAACTGGAAGAATTAACCTCTTTACTTCCAGGCTTGTGGTTACTGAGATGTTCATTTGTTCCACAATTTTCATGACTCATTATATGCAAAAAAAAAAAAAATCCTTGAATTGGGATGTGTAAGGAAAAAGCATTCTTCCCTTAGTGGCATCCTTAGGTGGCAGAAAATTCCTGAGGGAATATAGCAGTCCCTCAGAATCAGACCTCACAGAGCAGTGCTTAAATTACATAATTTTTTTTCACACAAAAAACAATTTCTCATTGCTACTGTCTTTATCACACTTATGGGAATCCAATTTCACAACCACTGTTTACATGAAAAAAATCAAGAACCACTTAGGGAAAACAAAGTAATTGTTACTATTGCCAGCCACTGATCCTTGGTATTTTTAGTAGCCAGTAATTAAGGTATGCACTTTGTGATTTTGCTCTTTGTCCTACCTCCTGTCAATTTTGCTGACATTTGAGTCTCTGATATTTCTACCACAAGAGGGCAAATAATAGAAAAGAGAGAATTAAGGAACAATGTTACTATGTACACTTTTAAAAATATTTTATTTATTTATTTTTAGAGAGAGTGGGAGGGAAGAAGAAAGAGAGAGAGAGAAACATCAATGTGAGGTTACCTCTCATGCACTCCCTACTGGGTACCTAGCCTGGGCAACCTAGGCATGTGCCCTGACTGGGAATCGAACCAGTGACCCTTTGGTTTATAGTCCAGTTCTCAATCCACTGAGCCACTACAGCCAGGACACAATGTATATTCTATCCCTTGGAACGTTCCTTTCAGTTGTTTTGTCCCATTTGTTTCTCATAACACGCCTGAGCCTTCTTCACTAGCATGGGTCACTGGCGGAGTTGTTGAAACACAGACTGTGAGTCTTCAGCCCCAGAGTCTGCCTCAGTAAGTCCTGGGTAAGGTCAAAGAATTTACATTTCTGACAGATTCTCAGATGACTTTGATGCTGCCTGTCCAGGAAACTCTAATTTTTCTTTTGATTTCCTCTTCGACCCATTAGTTGATCAAGAGTATGTTGTTTAATTTGCACATGTTTGTGAAATTTTCAGTTTTTCCTTCTGCTGCTTATTTCTACTTCTATTATGGTAGAAAAAAAATATTTGGTATGACTACAATCTTCAAAAGGCATTGTTAAGACTTGTTTTGGGACCTAATGAGATTTATACTGGTGAACATTCTGTGTGCTTGAGATGAATGTGTATTATGCTGCTATTGGGTAGAAGAGCATATATATGTCAGCCAGGTTCACTTTGTCTTTAGTGTTGTTCAAGTTCTCTGATTCCTTATTGATTTTCTGTCTCGGGATCATACCCATTATTGAAATCTGAGTATTGAAATCACCTATTATTTATGTGTTGCTGTCTAGTCTCTCTTCAGTTCTGTCAATGTTTGTTTTATATATTTAGGTGCACTGATGTTGAATGAATATATATTTATAATTGCTATATCTTCCTAGAGGATTGACTCTTTTATTCATTATAAAATGTTCTTCTTTGTCTCTTGACTTAAGGACTATTTTGTCTGATATCAGCATGGCACCCCTGCTTTCTTATAATTACAATTTGTATAGAATATTTTTCCACTTTTTTTCTTTTAACCTATGTGTGTTTTTTAATATAAAGTGAATCTTGTAGATAGCATTTGTTGGGCTTTTGCTCCATTCAGCCACTCTGTATCTTTTGATTTGGGAGTTTAATTTATTTGCATTTAACAGAATTAGTGATAGTGAAGAACTTATTATTGTCATTTTTTCAACTATTTTCCATCTTGTAGCTTTTTTGTCCCTCTTCTCTTCTCTATCTTCCTTTATGTTTTGTTGATATTTTTGGAGTGATATGCTTTTATTATTTTCTCATTTTTTGGTAATTATTTTCTTTGTAGTTACCATAGCATTTATACAAAACATCTTATTATAAGTTGATAAGTTAAATTGCATACAAAAACTATTTTTATTGCTCTACCCCCCAAATTTTATATTACTAATGTCACAAATTACATCTTTTTATTTTGTATCAACATATTTTATAGTTATATTCATCATTTATACTTTTGTTATTTAACTTTTATGCCTGAATTAAAAGTAACTTATGCACTCACTGGCATTACAGTGTACTGTGTATGTCTATATATTTATCTTTATTGGGGCAAGTGTTAGACTTTGAAAAGTTTTTGTGTTGCCATCTAGTGTCCTTTTATTTCAACTTGAAGACCTCCTGTTAGCATTTCTGTAAGGTGGGTCTAGTGTTAAGGAACTTCTTCAGCTTTTGTTTTTCTGGAAAATACTTATCTCTTCATTTCTGAATGACATTTTTGCCCAGTTAAGTACTCTTAGTTGGCAATTTTATTTTTCTTTCACTGCTTTAAATACATCACCCCTTTCCCTTCTGATATGTAAGGTTTCTGCTAAGAAAACTGCTGAGTCTTACTGAGGCTCCATTGTATGTGATAAATTGCTTCTCTCTTACTGTTTAAAAATCTCTGTTTGTCTTTGATTTTTGACAGTTTGATTATAATGTGTCTCAGTGTATAACTCTTTAGTTTCCTCTCAGCTGAAGTCCTTTGGGCCCCTTGAAATGCAACATCCAGGTTCTTCTCCAGATTTGAGAAAGCTTTCCACCATTATTTCTTCAAATACGTTTGCTATTCTTTCTCTCTCTTCTCTTTCGTGACTCCAAGAATGTGTATATGAGTCCATTTTACCGTGTTCTGTATTCTCGACTTTCTATACTGAGTTCTTTTTTTTCTTTTTGCTTCTCTCAGTGGGCAGCTTCAAATGACCTATCTTTGACTTTGCTGAATTTTTTGCTTGATCAAGTCTGTGGGTGAAGGATTTTTAGTGAATTTTAAAATTCAGTTATTATTTTCTTCAGCTCTATTTTCTTTTACATTTTCTATCTCTGTTGATATTTTCATTTTGTTTATGTATTGTTCTCTTGAACCCACTGAGCATCTTTGTAATGATAATTTTAGACTTTTTATCAGGTAATTCATATATTTCTCCTCTTTCAGTTTTAGTTTCTAGAGATTTATTTTGTGCATTTGCTTGAGACACATTTCCTTGATTTTTCCATCTGACTTATTCTGCTGAGCATTTTTTCAAGCTCCATCAATATTGTTGCAAATGGCACTATTTCATCTTTCCTTATGAGTAAGTAGTATTCCATTATGTGTGTGTATAGTATTCCATTATGTATATATATGTATATATACACACATATATAGTATACATGTATATGTACACACACATACATATATGTACATATACACATATAATAGCATTCCATTCGTGTGTGTATACACACATGTGTGCTTGTATACACACACATACACACACAGTATGTTGCTGTCTAGTCTCTCTTCAGTTCTGTCAATGTTTACTTCCTACATTTAGGTGCCCTGATGTTGAATTGATATACACTTATAATTGTTATATCTTCTTATTATATATGTATTTTATATATATTATACACACATATATGAAATCTTCTTTATAATATCTGCCAATCACCTGTCAAAGAACATGGGTTATTTCCATGTCTTGGCCACTGTAAATAATGCCACAATGAATATACGGGTGCATATACTTTTATGCTTTTTAACTTTTGTGGGGTAGATACCCAGAAAAAGGATTCCTAATTATACGGTAGCCTTATTCTTAATTCTTTTAGTTATCTCCATACTCCTTTTCATAGTGGGTCTAGCAACTTACATTCCCACCAGCAGTTTAGAAGGGTTTCTATTTCTCTGCACCTCTCCAGCATTTCTTATTTCTTGTCTTGTTGATAACAGCCATTCTAACAAATGTGAGGTGGTATTTCATTGTGGTTTTGATTTGAATTTCCCTAATAGCTAGTGAAGTTAAGCATCTTTTCATATATCTGTGGGCCATTTGTATGTCTTCTTGTGAAAACTGTTCAAGACCTCTGCCCATTTTTTTGCCCATTTTTAATTGAATTGTTTGTATTCTTGTCATTGAATTATACACATTTTTTAGTTTATTTCTTTTTACAAATTACTTAATATATTGAAACTGCAATCTCCTCACTTATTAACAGAGAAAAACCACACTATTTTCCTTAGAAGGATTTGTTATGACTGAAATTTACTTTAAAACAATGATTCTTGAACACCAGTTTGGACAGATGTCTAGTTAGCAAAGTCAGAATTAAGGGAAGGTGGGAAGGGAAAAATGATAAGATTCAAATTAGCCACCACTCTAAACAAAAATATTAATCCAACAGGTCTGAGGTGGAGATGAGGACTAATGAAACAAGAATTTATATTTTAAAGTTCCTATGTTATTTTCTTACAGCCATCAAAATTTGATCCTCACAGCTCTACATGGATGTTGAGTATATTTATGGTGAGGTGACTATCAATACTATTGAGAATAAAGAATTAGCTACAAGCTGGCAGAAATCAGAGTAGAGGAGCTATGGAAGATGCATTTTAAGGACCCTATATATTTCTGCACAGATGATTTTAACAATTCAAATCAATGAGAAGTATTTTTGTGAATTGTAGGATCAATGAATATATACTTTCTATCTGCAGGTTTTTTTATGGCCATGAACTAATTAATACCTAGCACCATTTCTGGCATATAATAAGTCCTCGAGAAATGTTAGCTGAATTAATGAGTATGATATTAAAGTGTGAGCACATTGGTCTGAGATTAGCTGCCTAAGTTATATCAGTAAAATTTAGCAAACTCTTCATCCTCCTGATCAACAGATCTTTCCTGAATGCCTTATGTGGGCAAGGCATTCTGTTGGCATATTATTGGGAAGTGAATCCTGAAGGCCTAGATCTGGTAGCTAACTAAGGAGGACATGTACCAAACACAAAACCCAGACAAAGTAGAAGTGAGTCCAGTGACAGAGGTTGGATAAGGAGCTTTGGCAGTTCAGAGAAAAACAAGATTGCATCTGATCTGTGGGTCAGAGAAAGCATCCTATAGGAGGTGGCACTGGAATAGGAATTTGAAGATAGGGAATTTAGAGCTAGAGAGCATTCCAGGATGAGAAGTGAGAATTAACAAAAATGCATTGATAATACATAGAGAAATAAGAAGGCATATCTGCCTATAGGCACTCTTGGCTCAAGATAAGCAGAATTAATACCATTATAAGGTATTCTAAGGATGTGTGTGTATATCAATGCAGCACATCCTTAGGGGCAGATAGTTGCATGTTGCCTAAACTGACCAGGGTGTGGTAATATACCCCTAATTCTTACCATCATGACAAGTCAATGCCTATTTCCTCCAGAATATCTCACAAAAATCCCCTCACTGTATATCATACATTTTTATCTTTTGCTCTTTCAATTAATTTTCAATCACAGTTATTGTTTTTATCAAAAATGACCCAACTTAAAACTAACTTGTGCATTATTGGATGTTTACTGTGTACTTGTGGCCTACTTTTCAGTTGTTTGAAATCTTATAGCACTTCCTAATGACAACAAAGGAGAGGTAATTATAGCCTACCACTCAGCATCATAAGCGTGAAGCATTTTAGATTATGGGATCATTATATGCATATGACAATGAACAGAATGTCCTCTGTATAGATGAGAGAAATCATAAAACATCTCTTGGGAATCAGCAAGAACACATCACAGTCCAAGGTCTCATCCATATGCCAAATTAACTAGGATGCTAATGATTTTTGACGGGGTATAAGGATGTAGTCTCCCCCACGACATGTATAAACCGTTTTTCTTAAGGCAAGTCATTTTGATAGCTACAGTCTTAATGAGTCTGGCTTCCTTTTCGTTACCCCTTTTCAATGACAGATTTTGTTAACCAGACCACAGAGGTGAGCACATTACCAGACTGAGCCATTCCCGTAATGTCCCATCCCACAGCCACCGTGAACTTTTGGGCCTGGGCATTTTTTATGCAAGAGCAGGCAGGGAAATGAATATCTATTACAGTGCTTGCCTGTAAGGCTATAAAAATGTGACTGCAGCTGCCAGCCATCATGTTGTGTTCCATGTGACCAGAGGAAGAATGCTAAGAGGACAGAGCCAAGTCCAAAGAGTAGAGAGAAAGCAAGCCAGGGGAACTAGGCTCTCCCTGTAGCTTCCCAGTTAGAGGTGACTGCTTTCCTGCATCTCACCTTCAGAGTCTATGAACCACCCAAGTCTTCTTCCTGCAAACCTCATGCTTAACCCGTTTGGAGTTGAGTTTCTGCTACTTTCAACTGAAAGTGTCCTACCTAAAAACACATGGATCCCGACAGGCCTGTGCCAGCCTTTGGCATTTAAACTTGCTCTTCTCTTTGCTTAGAATATTTTCTCAGAACCTTCACACACCCACCCCTATCTTTTTTCTGGTGTGTACTCAAATGTCACCTCCTCAATGAGGCCCTCCCCTAACTGTTCTCCCTGAACCAGGCTGAGGCTCTTTACCACACTTCCCTTATCAATATCTACTGTACCATAGATATCAGTTAATGATTTTGTTAATCACATCTCTCCTAAACTATAATGCAGGTAGAGATGTTTTGTCCACTACATATCCCCAGTGCCTAGAAAAGGCCTAGAAATAGATACCATAGATAAATGTTTGTTAAATGAGTGGACAAATGAATATTAAACACTTTCTGTACACCCAACACTGCTCAGAGTTTGACATGTGGAACTCTATGGAACATTTATTCCTTGTTATTTTTGACAAAGATGATATCAAGGATGTGATGTATCATGTTGATTTCATGAAGCCCTAAAGACTATCAGCTTCATGAGGGAAATGGTCATACCTGCCTTTTTTAGCATGGATCCCCACTGCCTAAGGTGATTCCTGGTACCTAGAGTACACAGGGTCCTGCACAAATAACGCCCCTTTTTTATTACAAGGTATTTTATTACAAAATCATAAGCATGTAATTCTGTAACATAACAGTATCATACTTAAGCATGCCATGTGACATTTTAGGTGAGATGTTCAAATTGCCATCCATCTTGAGCAAGACATTCATGTACCCTACCAAACACATTCAAGCAAGACTTATTTCTGCTGGACCCTGTATATAAGTATACCTAGTATCTTAAATATAGGATATGAAACAGCCATACTATACTTAAGTCATGAGTCTGATATAACCTCAAAATAGCTGTCAAGGCTTCCCTTTTGGGGTGTGCTACTGGACAGCTTTGTGCAAAACAGACCACTATCCATAGTCATTGCACTGGACTGACTTCCTTATCTGCCTATCCTGTCCTTATTTTTTCCCCATTCTTAAATTATATTATTGTGTCCTTGTAAGCCACCTTGAATCCTTTCTGGTACAAGGCAGAGAATAAGTTAATTAATTCACAGATTAATTTAATTCTCAGAGCAACTCAGTGAGGTAGGTATTAGTTCCCTTATTACGTGGGAAAGGAAACTGAGCCTCAGAGATATGCAATTTGTCCAAAGTCAAACAGCTGATAAGTGTCAGCATCAAGATTCAGATCCAAGACAATTTATCTCTATAGCAGGTGCTTCCTCACCCTCCTTGAGATCTGCACTGTCTCAGGGCTGCTTGGAGCTGAGGACTACTGAAAATGACAGCAGGCAAAAAGTCAGGAGCCTGAGTGTCAACTCCGGGCTTTTCTGTTTTTATGCCAGTATGACATTGGGTTGTTAACACGTTTTCTAAATCTTGGTTTTCCCCTTTATTCAATGGAATTGAAAATGCATCTCCCTTCATGCTGTTTAGAGCTCTACCTAGACATCCCCACTGAAGAAGGGGCCTAGTCTGAGAGATGGTAGTCAGAGTTCCAGATCAGGGACCCTAATTCAGGACCAGCAAGCCATGTCCAAAGGATAGTACTCTTTTACCCACTATCATTTAATATGTATAGCAAATGAAGTTGGACAGTGTTCGTGAACCTTCTCTGACAAGATTCCAATTCCCTTGTATGTCAGGAGCATAAAAATACCAGTGCCTCATAAAATTGAGAGGCTTTGGGCGTAACGGACAGAGAATGAGTTTTGGACTTAGACATACTTCGGGTAAAGTCCCAGTCTGTCTGCTGTGTTCTGTGATTTTGGCTTGGTTACATTTTCTGAATTTTACCTCTCTTGTAAATCAAGATGTCTGGCAATAGCAGCCACAATATTTTATATATATATATATATATATATATATATATATATGTATATTCACACTTTAAATGCATTTGAAAATGAAGCCTTTAAGAATGGCCCTGAGCACACGGTTGCTAGCCTTTTTTGGTCACATGGTTTCTCTTCTCAAATTTCTTTTGCAAAGGTCATACTATTTTTAGGACCCCTTAGGAGTTGGCCAGGTTTTTGCAGAAACAAAGATTCTTCAAGATGTTTAATTCGAAAAAGGTATTACAAACATTCTTCCCCCAAACCTTTAAAGACTCTGAAGTAGCATAAATGGGATGGAAGCCAAAACTGGCATCTCTCACTTCTTTCATTTATTCAGTCAGTCACACCACACCCACTTGCTGAGATCTGCTCTGAGCCAATCACCATGCCTGACATTAAAAAAAAAAAAGCTTTGCTTTAGAGGGGTTCACATTCTAATGGGTGACAAAGTCAGGCCCATGGGAAACAGTGTTACCGGTGGCATAAGAAAAAGATTGAGAGAGTCTTACAAGGCACAGAGAAGAGCCAGTTAAAGACGTGTAATCTGAAGCACCCTTTAGCACCACTGTGCCTTCACACATGCGCCTGTTTCTGGTATTTGGACCGCAGGGAGCATTTGCTGTCTGTGTGTAGGGTCTCTTGATCTTCCAGAAACCTCTGCCAATGGGTTTTTTTCTTCCTTTGCCACTGCTGTCAGAATGAAGCCATGTAAATCATCTGGTCTTGGTACTTTGTCAATTTTAATGGTCCTAATTGTCTTTTTATCTGCTTCTTTACAATAGTAAAGCCTGTTAATATTTCATTTCTCCTCAAGAGGAAAAAAAAAACCCAAACCCAAGCCAAAACTGTCTTTGCAGAATCATTACTGTCTTTGTCTTTCATATTAGAGGAAAGAGAAAGGAGACAGAGACATTGCCCTGTGTCCCAGATACACCTACCAAACACTGCACACCAGCCCTGTGACTAGATTGCAAGAACCCTAGAACTGCGTAGCCCAGCCCTTGTTTTGAACACATGTAACCTGGGATCAGGAGATGGGGAATGATTCAGTTGGGGTCTCCTGACTTCTGCTTCCCACTGCATCAGCCTATTTTCTTTGAAACTCCGGGCTCAACACAACTCCAAGCACTGGTTCTACCTTTTTCTGTGGTCCTCATCTTGCCCAATTCACTGTTTTCTTGTTACTTCCTACAGCACATACAGGGGATACAGCCACTATTATAACTACTTTATGTTGTTTTCTTTAGATCACAAATACATCGATAGTTTGGGACTTACTGGAATAATGCAATTATAATGGAACTTTATAAACCACAATGAAGACTCCAGTGATACCTTCTTGGACTACTGAATAAATTTGGTCACTCAGAAGACGGCAGGGACAACATCCTTAGAATGGAGACACTACAGAGCCTAACAACTCTTACCTGGTCTGTCTACTGATCCTCAGATTCACAAGACTAAATGCCATTTGAGCAATTTCACCTTTCCTCTATTCAAGGTAGAACTATCCACCCACTTGACCAAAGTAGAGCACTCTAGGTATTTGACTTACTCCAATACTGAATTTGTTTTTAAGTGTTGGTAATATAATCTTTATTCACTCTGTTTTGGTGGATAAGCACGTCTCCTTAGAAAAGATATGTGGTATGCCCAAGTTTACACAGCAGCTAAAAAGAAAAGTGAGGTTTCAACTATAAATGTCAGCCTATTTTCCCTCCCTGTTTTATGAAATAAGAATGTACAGTAGAATGGCAGCCTCTTTCTTATTGCCACTCATTTAATTTCTCTGATCTTATTTCCCTGAACCAGAGGTTGTTTCTCTACTTAATAGCAAAAAAGAATAAATCTTCCATGCTTACTTCACACTACTTTACACTAAAAATCAAGTCAAATTAAATGGAAATAATGCTTTGCACATTTTAAAAATAAATGTTTTTTTATTAATTCTGAACAAGCATCCTTTTTTTCCCCTAGAAGGCCAGAATTTAATATTTTAAATCAAACACCAAGTCTCAAAATGCTGACAACTGGCACCCTGAAAACAAATTAGAGCCCAGAATCAAAAATAAATGGGAAACATTTACAAGCTACATGATCTAGAACATGGGAAGAAAGGGTCGACTTTTATAAAGAGGGGAAGAAACAATTGACTGAATAATTAGAAAACAGAAATGACATGTTAACAGCACACCACAGATAACAGGAATGCTGGTGGGTTCACTGGAGAATTATTGTGTTTTTGATTTAAACGCAGCCTCAGTGGACAGATGTAAAGTCAACAGAGGAGACTATTTAGAAAGGAAGCAGGGGCATTAAATAGGAAAAACGCAACCAAAACCAAAGTCAATGATTTTCCATGGCAAATTCGAAGTCAAATGTGATTCCAAATGCAGAATTAAACTGATGGTGGCAGAACGGACTTTCTGGGAAGAAGAAAAACTACAGTTTCATCAGGATTGACAAATCAAATCTAACAGAAAACCCAGAGGACCCTTCCCCTTGGGGACATCCAAGACCTCAGTCTCCATTGAAACTCTTTCATGTCTTTCTCTAGGGCTGTTCTTCCTGAGTTGCCTTTTCTAATTCCAATAGCCCGGAGTCAGGATACCTGGACTTTAATTTGAGCTCTACAACTAGCAATCTGTGTGACTTTAGGCAAATCATATGTTACTCTGCGGCTTTGTCATCTATAGAGTGGTGAGTCTAGCACTTTCCTACTGATCTCTCAATACTGTTTTGAGAGTCAGGGGGAAGCATTAGGTATAATGATTAAAAGAATAGATTCTATAGATTCTATAGCAAAGTTACCTGGGTTTAAAACTCAGCTACACCAGCCATGTATCCTTGAGCAAATTCTCTGATCTCTGTTTTTTTAGTTGTGAACTGGGGACAGCTGTAGCATCTATGTCATTGGGTTGTTATAAGGACTGACAGAGTTACTATTAGGTAAACAGCCTGATACTTATTAAATGCATAAGCATGTTAATCATTATTGTCTACATGTGAAAGAAATTTAAAGTCATTAAAAGCCCTGCCAACATGAAACAATAAAGACAAAAAATATTCCTCAGATCAGTGATTTTTGATATTTGCCAGCACCACTGCTAAAGCTGCACTGTGCACCTGGGGGTCACCAGTCGATCAAGAAATGAATTCCAGAGGGGTAGAGAGGACAAACCAGAAAGATGGAAAACATGAAGAGTAAGAACAAGATACTTAGGAGATGTTAAATAAGAATTGGCACCTGGCAGCCTCTTATTTTACTTTCAAAACCAAGTTCAACATCACTTTGTGAAGGAAAAGGAAAAAAAGAGAAAGAAAAGAAAAGGAGATCTGGCTGGCATAGCTCAGTGGATTGAGTGTGTGCCTGTGAACCAAAGGGTCATTGGTTTGATCCCCAGACAGGGCACATGCCTGGGTTGTGGGCCAGATCCCCAGTAGGGGGTGTGTGAGAGGCAAACGCACACTGATGTTTCTCTCCCTTTCTTTCTCCTCCCTTTCGCCTCTCTTTAAAAATAAATAAATAAAATCTTGAAAAAAGAAAAAATTATGCTAAATTAGGCTATGACATCAGACTGCCTAGGTTTATATCCTCAGTTATGCCACTCAGAGGAGGCTGTGTGGCCTTAGGTATGTGACTTAACCTAACTCTGAGATTATTTTATTTATTCTATAAAATAGGGATGATAATAAATCTTAGCTTATTGGGTTTCATGAGGAATAAATGAAATAACTACTTAAGGCATTTAAAACACTGTTGAGAACTTACCACATAGCATCTGTCAATAGGTAACATTCCAAACCCTGAAATACGCCAGTGTTCATGGTATTATGCAGGTAAACCCTGAAAAGTCTCAGTACAACCAGCTGAAGAAAGCAGAACTCAAGAGTATTTAGTGATTTGCTCAAAACCCATCAGCTAATGAGAAACAGAGCTAGGCCTCTAATCCAGCTTTTTCTGGTTCCCAAAGCCCACCATGCTCCACTGACTCCCAAATGAATGGCCAAGTATAAATCACATTCTTTCCACTGCATAGCACATCACTTAACACCCCAAAATAGAACTTTTGCATACATTAAAGAGACACAACATTTTGCATAAGCCCAAGTTGTTTTAAAGCCAAATTCAAACAGCTAATAAAACTTACAGTAACTGTGGTTTGTTAAACATTGGGTACTTTCCATACATCACATCATCAGCATCAGCATTGTCACTGTGGTTGTCATTATTTTATTGATTACCTGTTGTAAGTTTGGTGCTATGCTTAATGTTTTCTACCTGTGCTCCTAAAATTTTAAACTGAATAAGAATCACCTGGAGATCTTGTTAAAATGCAGATTCTGATTCAGTGGATCTGGGGATAGCCTGGGATTCTACATTTTAATCAGCTCCCAGCTGATACTAGTGCTGCTGTTTTGTAAATCTTAATAAGATTAGCAAGATTTTATAGTATTTTCTTATTCAATCCTCACATTAATGCTGTTAGCAGAATTTTGGAGCAACTATTGTGCTCATTTTATTGAAAAAGAGGTTGAGACTCATATATATATATATATAATAGAGAGAGACAACCATATATATATATGGTTTGATATATATTTATATATTATATAAATATTATATAAATACATATAAATAATCAGTGCTGGCAAGGGCATAGGAAGTCAAGGACTTCAATTCAGTCTCATGGGAGTTTCAACTAGTACAGCCTTTCTGGTGGGCAATGTGGTTATATATCCAAATTAAAAATATATGTATAGATTAACAGTGATTTCATTTCTAGACATTTGTCCTAGAAAAAACAGACAAGCGAAGAAAGGTGTATATATAAGATGTTCACTGCAGTATTATTTAAGAATGATGATGATCAAATACAATTGAATTCAATATACACTGACATAAAGTTAGGTAAGTTATTGTACACCCCATAGATCTACTTAGAATAATAAACTAAATCTAGTCTCCGTGAATTGACATGGATAAGTCTCCTTACTATATTTCATGTGGTTATAAGTTTTGGAAAGTGTACCACTAAACAGTAAATCTGGTAAGACCACCCATGCAATGAAGTGTTCAAACCAGGGCATGTAAAGTGTGCTTCACACACACAGGGCTTCTCGGGGGTAAGACACATGTAAAGGCTCTCTCATTCTCCTGGATGTAGTTCCACTCCAGATTTTACCAAACAGGTATGCTGTTTGTATAGCTGGCGATAACTACATGCCGTGCAAGGAGGAAACAGCCACTGTCAGAAATATAGCCCAGGGTGTTCAGAGCATCATTGCAAGTGAGAGGCAGTTACTCCTCTTGCTGCCTGACCAGGTTTGGGAAGCTCTGCACAGAGGTGACCTCTCAACCAGAACAAGAAGTCTGAGCAGGATATCCTTAGAAGGTGAAGAGAAGAAAAAACACTCAGTATTGAAGGGACAATTTCGACAAATCATTGTGACTTGGTGGCACCAAAATGAATAGATCCCAATCCTTCCAGTCCTCAAGAGTTCCCAATCAATGTGAGGAAACAACACGTGCATAAGACAATTCGTGTCTCAAAGCAAGAAATGAAGGCATTTAGAGGAGTTATAAGGATTTGGGTAAATACTTTTCTGAATAAGAGGATTTAATTCTGCCTACAGGGGCTCTCAGTTTTTTCCAGCCCCAACACATCAGAATGGTAGGACATATTTTATCATAATGGTGGCACACAGAGCAGCAGTTCATGAGGAATTGGGGGATGGGCATGTCAATTTCTCCGTGATAACTCCTGTTACTGAAAGGCCTTCTGGAAGGGGAAGTGTGAGGGCCACTGAGTACACGAGGTTGACTGGAAAAGCTAGTTGGTTTGTACAAGTTTAGAAGACAAACGGAGTGAGAGCTTGGCATCAGGTGCCCCTCCAAGACTAGATCCCTCTCAGAGTGGCCATGGATGGTTCATAACACATCCACTGTGATTCCCCAAATTGTCTACCAATTTCCGTATAGTGTGCAAAGAATAATATAAATATAATTTAAAAATAATTGTTAAAAAATCACTCATGTTCCAATTTGATTTCATTCACTTTGTACTTATTTTTTTGTCTTTGTTCACAAGAATATATTTTTAAATACAGATATTATATGTATACTCTGTTCACTGATTTTTATTACCTAACATTATAGGTATACATTTTTCCATGTAAATACATATGACTACATTATATTTCATGGAATTGATGCACCATTACTTGTCAAATATTTAAGCTGCAATGAGTAATATGACTTATATCTTCTTTTTATATTTAAAAATATATTTCTTTACAATAAATTTCCCAGAGATAGATCATTGAGTCAAGTATTGTTTTATGTCTTTCAAAAAGGCAAAATTTCCATGGCTACCTACTACATGTATGTGCAGTTTTATCCCAATGTCACTAATACTTGATATATATTTTTTTAAACAAAGCATTCCCTGGTTTTAAAGAATATAAAACTGGAACTTGCTATAGAGTGATTTTTAAGGTCTCCAATTGCAAGTGCTAGTAAATTTTTTATTCTGTGTTAGTTTAGGGGTTATGTGAGCTTACTGAGTTACAGGCCTCTGTATGCTTAAGTGCTTGGGCAAGCTGTTAAATTTATTTACACTTCTGCTTCTTATCCATAGAATGGGGATAATAAAAGTGTTTATCTGGTTAGACTGTCATGAGGGTTAAATGAGTTACTACATGTAAAGCACCTAGAATGTGGCGTGGTACACAATAATCACTCAATTCACGTTACATGCTATTATTGTTGTTATTATCACTAAGACAAGTGGCGGTATTATACAGAGAGAAGCAAAGAGGTAGTGTTTGTATTTTCTGTTATGAAAACTGATAGTTCATATCACTTGAGATGTATTTTTTCTAACTTATTTATACATACTCATATACTATTTATATATTTACAGATTACTGCTTTAATTATCAAGACCATGTCACTACCTATTCACATATAATTTCAAGGAGACACTTCATCTCCTTTTGTCTCCATTTCTTTATGCACCAAATATGAGTAGGGACATATCTTACATGACTTTTGTGAGGATTTGAAATAATACACATAATTA
Source organism: Tonatia bakeri (assembly GCA_004024845.1). Classification (NCBI taxonomy): domain Eukaryota; kingdom Metazoa; phylum Chordata; class Mammalia; order Chiroptera; family Phyllostomidae; genus Tonatia; species Tonatia bakeri. Next base: position 116,605 of record PVIA01000845.1, read on the forward strand.
AATAGAAAAAAATTAATCCTCTTAGAGGCTAATGTAAGAATTACCTTAGGAAAATGGCCTTCTTTGTTCAGAAATTGCCTTAATAAGCCCACTTGAGGTGGGCTTCAAGGTTTTTAAGAAATAAAGGAAACCATTATTCGTGTGATAAGGAGGAAATTTGTTCCAGAGGAGAGAGAAGAGAAAAGTGATGGGGTAGAGAACAAAAAGATAACCAAGGTGATATCCTATATCACCTGTGACACCCCAAATTCTCCCTAAAGTTCCTATATCACAACATCTGTGGAATTCATTTTGGGGGAAGAACAGAATTTGACCTGGGACAATATGAATATATCCCCAAGGATATTCAGGTGCCCAGGGCTTAGTTAAGGGGCATGAGAAAAGAATGGCACAAGATAAATCAAATTTTTACCTTTAAGGTTTTGGTCACCCTAAAGTCACAAAATTAGGGTGAAGATGTTAAAGTGCAGGGAGTCCCTGGTTAGCATCAGGATTATATAATCTAATAAGTGCCTGGTGCATAGGAATTCATTGCTCAATAAATTGTAGCACAATTTTTAAGAACATAAATATTTCTATGTTTCAGAATTGACTATATTTTCCCATATATCATCTCATTTAATATCATTTAATCTTCATAAGAATTTTCTTTGGCATATTTGGGGAAATATTTTTCTCAATCTGTTATTTTCCTTTATACATCAGCTTTGATATTTTTTCATTGTGTATACATTTAAAAAGTATAATTTATGCTAAGTGAAATAAGCCAGGTGGTGAGGGATAAATACCATATGATCTCACCTTTAACTGGAACATAATCAACAAAAGAAAAAAAGCAAACAAAATATACCTAGAGACATTGAAACTAAGAACAATCTAACAATGGCCAGAGGGGATGGGGGAGGAGACAATGGGAAGAATGGTTTTCAGGAACTACTATGAAGGACACATGGACAAAACCAAAGGGGAGGGTGGAAGCAAGGGAGGGAGGTAGGTTTGGCTGGGGTGGGGAGAAGTGGGGGGGCGATGCAGACAACTGTAATTGAACAACAATAAAATAATTTAAAGTATATGTTAATCTTTTCATCATGACTTCTTTGGTTGCTTCAAACATAGCCTTAATTTCTCCAGGAAACTGGTAAGTTCTCATTTGTGTTTACTGCTAGCCACCTGATGAATTTTTCATCTTGTTTTAAAAAATTTAACTCTACATGGTGCATTCATAAAAGGAAATATATGTGGAAGACAGGGAAATTACATTAGTGAACTATGAAATTTTGCAATAGCTAGGTGATTTACATGTTTTATTATGTACATATCCATGTAAGGTAGGTTTTGTTGTACTCATTTTACAGAATACAATGCCAACATTTTCTGAGCCCCCACCCCCTGCTGGCTCTCTTGTAAGCCCTCTACAGTTCATCTTCACAACAGCCCTGTCACAGGGGTATGAGCATTATCCTCATTTCATACATGAGGAAACTAAAGTAGAGTTAAGTTGCTTAAGTGAGCTCACAGTACTAGCAGAGGAGAAAGTACAGATTTATGCCCTGCCAGTCTGATGCCAGAGCTACTTACACCACTACCCAAATAGAAGACACTGCAGCTTAGAAAGACTAAGTCAGTCACATAGCTATTTAGGTGGGTCTGTCTAATTGCACAGTCCAGGTGTTTTTTACACTATACATACTGTCTGCACCAGTCAACCTTCCCATCATACTGAATAACCAAGATGGCAATGTCATTAGCACACAGATATCCTAATTGCACTCACCTTTTTGAGCTATGTTTGTAAGCCGGTCTGTAAGAGTGAGCAATATACTCAGAAAAGCAGGATCTTCAATGACTGCAAATATGCTTCTCAGTGCTATTTTCACCAAGGGGTTTATGTGCATGGTAAAAATTAAATGGCTATGTGACAAATTGACCATGAGATAAAGCAATTTTCTAGGGAATAGTGAGAGGAGGAACAAAAATGATTAAGAAAATGGGACTAACTGGGTGAGACAAGATTAAAGGAGTTAACTGTGTATAGCTGAGCTTGAAAGGCAGAAGGAGAACTGAAACACCAACAAATACTGATGCATGAGGAGGCTGAGGGTAATTCCAAGGCGGGGAGGAGGGCAAGAATTATTTTACATATTTCAGGCAACACCTAAATTAAAGAACACATTAATAGGGAAAGAAGCAAAATCACTAAATCACTAAACAGCATTAAACATTATAGCCAGGTCATATAAAAAACAAGAACAACCAAGGGCTAGTGGGAAAAAAATGAGAGTTGCTGAGAAAAATGGTTGTTCACAGTGGTCTCTCTTTAAGAGCATGCTCACTTCTGTCCAAAGGCAGACGTGGCTTCCAAAAGGCCTCTGCTCTGTCACACGTGGGCCCCAATGGCCTCTCTTCCCACTCTTCCACCATGCACTCCCTTGCTCCCTGTGCTCTGGACACACCGTTCATTTAGCTTCTTGACCAAGCCTGCCATATGCCTCGCTTTGGGCCTTCAGAATCCTCCTCTTTCTCTTCCTCCTCCTCTTCTTCCTCCTCCTTCTTATCACCATTACCATCAAGCCAGGTCATCATCTAATTCCATTCCTTCATTTATTTCCCACAACTCTATGTGATGGGTTTTATAATTACTCTCTTTTCTCAGATGTAGAAACACAGGCACAGAAAGCTTAATACTGTACTCTATCCCAGAAAACTGGATTGTTTTTTCCCCACTTTCGCTTCATTTTTTCAACTCTTTTGCATTCTTTCAGTCTCAGCTTTAAGATCACTCCTTCAGGAACACAACCCTGACTACCACATCCCAACTCTTTCATGCGCTCAAAGTAGCCTTCACATAATTGTCACTGCGTACACGTTTCTATGTGTTTGATAGCTTTCTTTTATACAGGTTGTAAGCTCCATGAGAGGAGACAGTTATTTGGTAAGTGCCTGACACATAGTAGGTGCTGAACAAATATTTATTAAACGAATGAATGTTAATAAATAAATAATGGCTAGAATATTAGAAGAGATGACCCAGCTGTGTTTTTTTGGTAAGAAATGGCTTCTATATTTTAAAAATGTTTATAGATACATATATATACATAGCCATTTATTGCCTCTGAATATATATAAGTACTTATATATGTATATATATTTAAATATATAAGAATATACACATACTTATATATACAGTATATGTGAGTACTTATACGTAAGTACTCATATGTGTGTGTGTGTGTGTGTACATATATATATTCAGAGGCAATAAATGGGTATCGAGGGATGGCTGTGAGGGTGGCAACTCAAAGCCATGTCACATAAGGCACAGCTGACAAATGAAGGGTGTTTACTCTTGGGAAAATAGGTTAGGGAGATACTTGTAATTATTTCAGAAACCTGGAGGACTCTATGTGTTAAATAGGCTCACCAACACCTAACAGCCCTCCCACTCTCTAAAAAGAGACAATTAAAAAGAAAAAAAATCTATAAACAATTAACTTTTCTGGACCAATCTGTGAAATCTTACAAAGAAGATAAAGTTCCAGACAATTGGGAACACGAGTTTTATCTCTACTTCGAGGGACACTAACCTGGCACAACACAAATCTACGTCCCATAAAAGCAGGAATATTTTTGAATAGTCAACTAAATTAGAATTTAGCAAAAGGTAAATTTAAAACAGCTGCCTGGAGTTTTGCTATAGACGTCTTCTACATACTGATCATATTTGATTTTCTGGTCTTTCAGTTATTTGTGGAGCCTAAGGAGTAGCCTGGGGATATTTAAGAATCGGCAATTGGTTCAGTAGGTAGGTGCTCTATATAGAGGGCCATGACTTATGGGGAGCTATCCATTTTAGCCTGCATTTTACACAACAGTTACATTTATTTAAGGAGTAGTGATTTCTTAAACTTGCCTTTTAGTCTTCAATTCTTACTTTCAACACTCAGACTTGTGCAAACCCTTTACTAAAGTTGAATTAATTTGACTGTTCCCTAGATAGCAAGTAGGTTTTCAATTTTCTTCCCACCTTTTCTTTGCCCTATGCTGAGCTAAATACTTCTGGATCCTGAGAACACACTTAAGCCATACTTCCCCATGAAAACTTTCCAGTTTCCTCTGGCCCAGGGATCTCTCTAAGACTTTTTAAATATTCTTAAACTTATTTAACATCAAATGAAACAACGTCATGCAAAACAATTTAAAAGTATCTGGTATATTTTGTCTCGCTGATAACATTTAGAGTCTACTTATTTCTTTTGGTTTTAATACCTAGAGGGTACTGTGCCAAAAGCAAGTAATCATGAAATCAGTCTATAGTAACTTTTGCTAGGCTGACAAATCAAAGTATTTTAAAATACATTTTAAATGCTTTATTATACTTTATTTATTAACATTCTAACTCATTCCAAAGAGGATTTGAGATACACCATGAAGAAAGTCAAATACATGTTAAGATTTCTGGAAAAGAAATAGACCTCAAACCGTGAAAAAGAGGAAGCATCAGGATGTGCTAACCAGGAGGGTTAATATTGGGATGAATGTTAAAATTCGTTCTGGGTCTTTTGATAGCCAAGGAGATAGATGGATGATATGTTGCATGTTTTCTTACTGCCTGATAAAATTCAGTAGACCAGTTCTTATCATCTTTCTTACATTAAATTCTAATGGAAACTTATCTGTTGAGATGGTACATAAAGGGTCACTAGGTGAGACAATGAATAATGTTTTCAATATATTTTACAACAAATGCACATGGGTTTTTCTTCTGATGTTTGCTAAAAACCAAAAATGTACGTAGAATTGAGACTGCTTAGAGATATAAACACATAATACAATACTTAGATAAGCTCCCTTAAGTATCTTTTTTTTCAGTTCGGCTTTTGAGGGAGTTTTCAAAATCTCTTTTTTTGTCATTGGTCTCTTCATCTTATCACTTGTGAAACTTAGCTATTGAAGTTATCAACTCCATTCTTATAACTTACGTTCATTTGATTTACATTCAGTGGTAATAATTAGACAAACTGATATCTGTTCAGTGCTTAAGAGTCCACAAAATACCTTCCTATCCATACAGAATATATTACTTAATATTGAATGTGACCCTCACAAGAACAACAAGTAAGTTTTATTACTATCTCCATTTTTTATATTTGAAAACTGACAGGATAAGAGATGAACAGATACCGGAGGCCAGTCTACATGCATAATGCATATATTAACAAAATGGGGTGGAGGTGGGCAGAAGACCATGATGGTGCTTCCACTCTTCTCCAAAATAATCCATTTTGAAACAGCAGTGCCATCTAGTGGTTATTTTAGACACACAAGAAATGGCGATGTTTCAAGATGGCCCCTGGATATTGTGATCAACATTTTATGCTATCTTGATATGCATTATTTGAGCTTAGAGCATTTCCTGCCAGTTGGCAGATTCTGACCTTTTGATATGGAAAGTGCACCATATCTACCCAGAGTCAGTCAAAGTTATTGATCCTGATAAATGATTTGACCTCAACCAGTGGTTTTTCCTCCACTTATTTAATGCTTAAGAAAGCCAGCAATGTAATCTGAAGAGGTCAAGTGTGCTTAGGAAGAACCCTTGACAAGCTATCAGGCTGATGACTGGTATGTGCATGTGTCAGAGAAAAATAAGATTTGTTTTTCTGTATGCTTCCCCCAAAAAGAGAGAGACTGAAATGTCCCACAAGTAAGATGGAGTCTCCAGAACAGTAATAAATGCAGTGCCACACATTTTAAAGGCTATAACATCAGGTGACATACATTTCAATAAACATCTTTGTAAAATACTATCTCATGGCTCCGCTAAAAATGTTTACAGGCAGTGTGTATTTTTCTTTGTTGGTTCATGCCATTAGCTTTGTTTGGAATATTCTCTCCTATCCAGCTGGTTGGGTCTTCAGTGCTACCTTCTCCTTTAAGTTTTGACTGACCCTTTTCAGCTTATTACCTTGGACTGCTGGTTTTCTATGCATGCAGGCCTCACCACACCTCTGTATTTCTTTGAACACTTATCTTTTTTGTTTGCTCATTGTCTGTGTTCTTTACTAGATCAAAAAGACGTAGGGTATCATGTTTTATTGGCTACTCTCTGAAATATATGCCCTATACCTGGTCTATTGCCTATTGTTATGACTGCCAGAGATTCCTGGGTAGCTGACCCTTGTTCTACTTCCACTTGTCTAATTCAGGGATGCACTTAGATCACTGTTGTCAGCCAGAGACTACTGGGAGTAGAAAATGAAAACTGTTTACAAGGCTGAGGGTAGAGAGCTGTGCTGTATTCTTTTAGTCATGCTATATATTGCACAGACTAAAATGTGATTAAGTGCACCTGGCTGATAGCAGATGATGTCAACCCAGAGCCACTCCAGCCTTGTATACATAAACCTGACCTTGGGGTGGGTAGGTCAGAACTTCCTTTCCATAGTTTTGGTATGACCTTCATTCACTTGGATAGCATCATATACCACTATGCATCCCCCAAGTGAGGGTTTTGAAGTTCCAAAATTTGCACCTCTTCCTGTGCTGTACAACACTTGCCATCTTTGTACCATCTTTACTACACAAACTTCTTTTTTATACTTTAGGTAAATGAAGCTTGATTGACCCAAGTGACATATGAGGCTGTCATGACATCAATCTGAAGCTACTACTGTTACAGTGACTGTGCCCTTAGAATAATATTTGGCCCAGGGTATGAATTCCATATATAACATTGAATACATGCAAGAATAAGTAAATGTATAAACACATGAATTATCCAAAAAATGGAGGAAGGAATGTATGCAAGAAGCACATGAGATAATACTATAGTTTTATTTTTATTTTAATCTACTCATTTATTCAACATGTATGAGGTACTTCTAAAGAGTCGAACTCTGTAATGTGTTGGGGAGATGTGTTTGGACACATGAGTCAAGTGTAACAAAGTAGTATAGAGAAATAGAAATAGGGTGGTGTGTCTCTCCTTCTCCACAGAACATGGCTCAGCTACCCAGTGAGCTTAGGTCTGCCTCTATCTATCCTGGGTTTTTGGAAAGTGGCCCTAGAGCAATAGAGAACTGCAAAATTGAAAGCACAAAAAACACAAAGAAGATAGAGCAAGCAGCCATGGTCCCACCACCAAGTTAAATACTGTTGACATTTTAGTATATGTGAGCAATAATAATAATGGTTGCAAGGGTACTAACAAAGCAAAGCACATACATGACACCATTAATGGAGCTCTTACTACGTGCTGGGCGTTAGGCATTATTTCTCTTTGGGAGTGTCCTATTGTGTATCTACTGTCATAACAGCTTTGTTGCACCTTCCAGAGCTCCCCTTTAAGACTGAAGGACAGGTTGTCCAATGGCCAGAAAGGTTGTCTTGCTGACAGTGCTCCTTCTCAGCCCTCAGTGCAGACTGCCTCAGCTGTAAAGAACTGCTTCCCAAGTTTCATCACCTTCCAAAGCCAGCCGGCATCCAACACCTACTTACATCGGGGAATAAAGAGCTGTCCCCCTCACCCCAATTTGGAATTAATCTGATGGCTAGTCCCAGTTTCAGATGTCCTCATGGGACTGGTTTTGTTGGAACTTCTCCCTGTGTTCAAAGAAGCTGCCATCTTTCCTTTGCAGGTGCTGGTCCTGAGAAGACTCTTAAGTGAAGCTTCCCATGCTAACCTCTACATCAGTGGGCTTCCTGGAGGAACTCCCAGCCTGAGACAGGTACTGGAGGGTAGGGATAGTATTAGATCATATTTTAAATCCCCACTTTACAGATAATAAAATTGAAGCAGAAAGATATAAGCAAGTTGTCCTAGGCCCTGCTGAAAGGAAAGGGCTTAGCTGGATGCTATGGTCATCTGACTGTTGAGATTTGGTGCTGTAACAAGCCAATTACAGAAGTGGTTATTAGGAAAAGAACTGATTTTGGAATTTAGTTTTCCTGTCCAAGAATGAAAAAGAAGAAATGTATCTCTTCAGGCAAGAGCTTGTCCTTCCCACCTCCCCACCTCTCCCATTTTTTCCCATGCCACAACCCACAACACACAAGGATTTGGTTTGGTAGCTTTATGATATTAGACTGAGAGGAAGACTGTATTGGACAGTCTTGAACCTGAAGGACATGGAGGGTAGAGCTTGGAGTTAAGAGTATGCATGCCCCCACCTCAGAGAGTGAGACTGAGGAGAAGACTTTGAGCTGTTAATATCCAGGTTTCCATCATGTTTCCAAAAAGCTCCTGGGAGCTGTGGCAGGATCTCCAGACATGGCATAGACATGCAGGAGGGAGTTCACAGTGACAGCCATGGTTTTAGGGGCTGTGCACCATGTCCACGTGTTTAGAATGTGGAACCACCAGCTTTAACAGGGAGAAGTGGACTTGGATTGTGAGCATATCTAAAATGGTATAAGGAGCCAACACCTCCCTCAGATACTGGCAGCACACAGTTTCTGTAGCATCCCATGGGCGCTACCCACTAATGTCGGAGGATGTGTTTAGCGCTGTTCATGTAGGTAGAGGTGGTAACGGTGAATTTTAGATAAATAAGGAATGTAACATGTCCTACTCTTAAACATTGTGAAATAAAATATATTTATCTAAAGATAGATGTACACTGCTAAAATAAACATAATACATTTAAATTATCCCTTTATGATACCTTTTTCAATGTCTGCATAAAAATCTGTTCTGTGGGTTTTAATAACTAGTCTAATAACCAGTTTATTAATTAATCTAACATTAATTCTTAACCATGTGGAATTTTTGTGAACATTGCAATAAATATCTTTGCAAAGTATTTTTATTTACAACTAATATTATTTTTAGTATCAATTAAAAAATGGAATTGCAGAGTCTTATAGAAAATGCACATTGTTAGAGTATTGATACACATACCCTATTTGCTCTACAGAAAATTTGGTCCAATTTAAACACCCACCCACCCATGTTCCCATACTCTCATCAGCAGGCATTCTTCTTCTTAAGTTGTTGCCAATTTTATGTGAAAAACTTAATCTTTTATTGTTCTTAGGTGTCAACATTCATTCCTTTCTTCAAATGCTTTGATTTTTACAAGTTGACCAGTACAGACTTTCAAAGCTGGTGCATTTAAAGGGCCACATTTACAAAAATCCACTGCTCTTTGTGAATTCTTTATTTTCCCTGACACCTCTGAATATCTTATCTGGTATTCCTCAGGTAGAACAGGCACACTGGAAGAAAATGATAAAGACAAGTAGGTTTGATAATAGAACTCAGCCTCTTTCTCTTTCCAAATCAAAGTACTTTTCCACGCATGATATTTTTAAAATGCAAAAGCAACAAAAGACAACATCACAGGCATTCTTCTTAGAGTGTGAACAATTCAGAAAAGCACACACAAAAAGCAGACATCAAACCCTCTGAGCCTCCAGTGATAGACTCTGACCTTTACAATAATTGTTGTATTTCTCCTCGAGGTCAGCGTCTCTGTTTTCCCTGGTAATTATGGAGATTTGATGGAAACTCTTTTGTATTCATTTGTTACTTATTTATTTATTCAGGATGTTTATACTAAGCACTTAATTTGTGTCATACTCTATACCAAGGTCTTTATTTGCATAGTTATCATATTTTAAATTTATTTTTAAAAATCAAGCCAAAATGGAATATTAGTTTCTGTATTAGTTTCCTATGACAAAGTACTACAAACCGAGGGCTTAGACTGCAAAAATTTATTTTTTCACAGTCTGAATGCTGGAAGTCCAAAATTAAGGTGTCAGAAGGGTTCATTCCTTCTGGGGGTCATGAGGGAGAATCTGTTCCAGGCCTCTCCCCTAGCTTCAGGTGGTTGGTTGCCAATCTTTGGTGTCCCTTGGAATATAGAGCATCACTCTGATAATTGTCTTCATCTTCAAAAGGTGGTCTTTGTGTCTTGTCTCTGTCCAAGGTTCCCCTTTTTATAAGGATTCTAGTCATACTGAATTAGGAGCCTACCCTACTCCAGTATGACCTCAACTAGCTACATTTACAATGACCATATTTCAAAATTAGATTGTGTTCTGAGGTTCTAGGGGTTAGGACTTCAATATATAAATTTGGTGGAGGGAACAATTCAACGCATAACAAAATTCCACTTGCAGACATGAAATCTGAGGCTTCAGATTTCAGAATATACAATATGTATGAGGGACACACATTGAGTATTAGCTTTATGTAGGTCACTCTTTTTGTGCATGAAACAACCAGACTTTGAGGTCATCACACTTTCTATCACACCAGGAGATGCAGTGATTTCAAATCATCAACACCTGATAGAGCTGTGCATGGAGCTGAAAAAGTAGGTAAGTGCTAAAATGACAAGTGTTTTAAAGGACAAATTGAGAAATTTGGTATTAATTTTAGAGGATTTTATAAAATTCATGAAAAAGTGAGTGAAATAATCAAAATTATGTAACTGGTGGTGAAGTATTGAATAAAATCTATATTTTCCAGGAAAAAAAAAGTTTTACAGTCACTTCCTTATTTTCCTAATACTTATTTCATTTTGTTTAGCTTATATTAGGATATAACTTCCTTGGTGGTATTACAATTGAGGTTGGCGGTAAAGCTACAAATAGAACCTGAGACTTGTGACTCCTAAGAAGTTTATCTTTCTTCTGTGCCTTATTGTGGATCTCTTATTCTGACATCACCAAGGGTGTCCAACAATTCAATCATACTCTAACATTGCTAGGAGGTAGCATCAGGTTCCACAGTTTTAAGGGCTCAGTCCCACAAGACTGACCTCATATCAGGCGCCAGTCACAAGTTCCATGTTCCCAGGCTACTGGCATGTCTGCTCAACTTGCCTACAGATTCAGGGTTTCTCCAGACCCCTACTCAAGTTAAATAATTTGCTAGAAATACAAAATTTAATAAAACATTTTAGTTATTTTACTGATGTATTATAAATGATACAGCCAGAAAAAGCCTAATGGAAGAGATGCATAGGGCAGGGAGTGGGGTGGAGGTTCACAAACTTTGATACCCTCTCTGAGGGTACCACCCCTTCAGTACCTTTCAGTAAGTTGATGTATGCAGCAACTTAGAAGCTCTTTGAACTTCACTGTTCAAGAGTTTTTATAACCCATTCTACAGGCAGCCCTCTCACTTCCCCAGAGATCGAGTTGGGAAGGGAGCTGAGAATTTTAACTCTGTAATCATGTTTTTGTGTTTCTGGTGACCAGCCCACATCTTGAATACACTTGGGGGCCTCATCCTGAGTAACCTTATTAACATTGACTCCAGTATGTTCCAAAGGGGCTCTTCATGAATAACAAAAGACACTCCCAATACTCAGGAAATTTCAAGGATCTCTGTGCTAGAAACCAAGAGACAAGGAACAAATATATATTTTTATTATACCACAGCAACCCTAAAGTGGTAGAGTTATTATTATTATTATCACTATTATTATTATTAATCACAAACATTTTCATCTGATGGTTATTCTTTAACTTATCCTGGGCATATCCATGTCTCCAAATGAAGACCAAAAAAAAAAAAAAAACAACAACTAGGAGTTCAGAAAAAATGTCAGGAAAAATACAATCAGCTTAGATCTGTCCAGCAATTAACAGTTTTTTGTCACGATGTCTATCCCATTTGAACTCATAGCTTGGCTGATCTCCTTCCTGGTATCTAGATTTATCTCTTTGAACCTATAGGATGCATGGCCTTAGTTGGCTTAGTATAACCTAGATTTGAGTCTTTAGTGGTCTTAGCATTAAAAAAATAATGATACATGGCTAGCTAGCTAGCTAGATAAACAGACAGAATGGGTCCAAAATATGCTGAGTGTAGCTTACTTGTGTTAGTATAGGTGGCTAGATATTAATAAAAAAATTGGGGGGAGGGAGCAAAGGGAGTCAGACATTATTAAGTCAAATCAACTATGGAGCTGAATGGGTCAGTAAACCTGATTAAATCTGAAAGTTACAGCTTCAGACATGCCAGGGGGTTGAAGTACTACTCTGCCAAAGAGATTAACACCCCAGCCTCCCCTGTGTAGGAAGGGCAGACCAACTTTCCGATCTCGCCAGGGTAAGAACAGCCCACTCGCCTGAACTTAGGGGTGGGTGGTGGGGAGGAATAAAACAATAAAGTGGAAATTACTGTGCTGGGCACATATTCAGTAAAAGTCAAGAGGGCATGGGGTGGGGATAATAAGCACATGTTCAATAGAAGCGAAGATGGAGCAGGGGAATACCCTCCTACGATGCGGTACGCACAGTGGGAGCCAAGATGGTGACCATTAAGGCCTATCTGTCTATTCTGGGAGAAGGATCAGGTTGGGTAAGGAAAACAGAACCCTGGAAGGTTTAGGAAATGGATTAGTTAGGAGGAGGGTACAACACTAGCCTACACAGGATTGGAAAGTTGATTAGTTAGTTTGAAGAGTGTCTATCTTTCTAAAGTATGAGATATTATAATCTAAGCCTTAAAAAAGCGAGCTCTCCCCCTGCCCCTTTCTCTCTCACTCTCTCTGTCTGGTCCTATAACATATGCTCCGCCATTCATTCATGTGTTCTCTCCCTGTAACAGCCATGTGGGCCTAGCAGCCACCTGGAGCCCAGCAGCCATGCAAACCCCAAGTGTAGGTTCCAAGCGTGAGCCTGGATATGCCAATGCAGTGCCAGCTGGAGTGCAGTGGGGAACAGAGACTACACTGGCTAGACCTGGACAGAGGCTGAACTGGACTAGGCTTTAGCATGCCACAGAATTTCTGGACACTGGCCCTATTTCTAGGCCTGATGAAGAAAAGGCTGAACTTTTTTCACAGTGGGCAGAGGGAGATGAGCTACCAGAAACCTGGGAGAAGCCTTTAATTTCTATTCCAATAAATCTTACTACTACATCTCATCCTCCCATATGTGAGCCCTTAGAAATGCTTTGTGTGTGTGTGTGTGTGTGTGTGTGTGTGTGTGTGTGTGTGTGTGTGTGACTGTAAAAAGACCCATGTCCCACACTGGGCAGTTCTGATTTAACTAGTATACAAGACTCCTGCCTCCTTACTCCATCAATCATCAGCTTCTCCATTGCAGAAAAAGTACGTCGGAGAAATGAAAATGAAAACATGAAGCGGAAACAGAGAGCAACACAATTGTCCAACCGTATGTGACTGATGGCTTGCAACATTTGAGAATCTCTGGAAGGCCAGATATAGCTGGCAAAGAGGACTCTTTCCTGGCAACGGCAATAGTTACTTCACTAAGCTGAATTCAGGAAAGGAGATGCACCTATTTTTGAGAAAATATGATAATCATCCAAAACATTATTGTGAAAAGAAATAAGCACTACAAAACTCTCCAAATTCAATGGAAGTCCAGCTGGAATAATTCCAGATTACCTCTGACACACTGAAAATCCTGTGGCCAGAGACATGACAAAACCAGCACCTTCGTGTGATCAATAACCTGAAATATTGTCTGTCTGTTCCCTAGGTCCTGGGCCCATTCAGCATCTCACTAAAAGACAGTGTGCTGGTCTCCTTATTTTCTGTTGCTTGAATTACAGTTCTGTCTATCCAGGGAAACTATTGGACAGGCTAGCATTTCACCCCCTCCTCACTTTCAGTCTGAAGAATCCCTTGATAAACTTACAGTTCAATAGAATTCATCACCAAAGGACTAAATGCTCTTCTGTGTCCTCAGCTAGGGTGATGGGATTATAGCATGAACTACAAAAATGTTTTCCTTCAAGACCAATGCAGTCTAAAAGAAAGACATGGAGAGAGAATATTCCATCATAACATAGTGCAAGCTATAACTGTGCAGGGTGATGTGGAAACCTGGGGAAGATTACTTGGTCAAAGCTTGAGAAAAGATTTTCTGCAGAAGTACGAAGTGAACAGGAGCAAGTAATTCATATTCTTGGTCATGGAAATTTACACTGTAACTTAAACTACTCTTGACATCAATAGAGATATCAACTTTTTATAGTACCCCTTCCCTAATGTTAACATTAATTATGTGAGAGAGTGTGTGGTATTGACAGATTTGACAGATGAGAAAACTAAGACTCAATGACTTTCAATGACTTGCCAAACAGTTTTGGGGCTAGGACTTGAGTCCAAAATATTTGATAATAAATTTGGGAGTCTATGCCAAAATCGTCTATGAGCTATGTACTTGTTTGCATTTAATTTTCTTTTCAGAAATGCTTGTTCTACCTTCTGCAATCTGAAAGTCATTCTTCTTAACTACAAAGAAGGAAGAAGCTCTTTTGTAAAATATCACAGGAAAAGTGTTATACTGATTCCAGGACCTTTACATGGCTTAGCAATGAATAATCCAACAATCAACCCAATTAATTCTGTTTTTCTCTTTCTTCATTTTTGAAAAGAAAGTCACTCATCTGGCTGCAGTTCTCACCACTGCTCAAGTCCCACTGCATAGCTGTAAAGACCTCCCATCCCTCATAGGTGTGGTATACCCTCTTTGCTCCACCTGGCTATGTTGGCAGCTTCCATGTCTCCCTGTTCCTTTCCTTTGGAAACAGTTAATCATTGCTCCATAGTTCCTGTCCTTTTCTTATCAGCCCTTCCCAATCTATATCCTCCACTACATGGGAATACCTGTGCCATACTCCCCACTATTACCCTACTGGATAACCCTGTGCTGATATTGTGGTATTTATAGTTTACTCAGCAGTCTCATGTTGAGAAAAAAGTTACATATACTTAAGGTAAAATTGTAGCATAGATGCAAACTTTTATATTTCTATGACATTTAGTATTAGCACATTTTACCTGGATGGGCATTCCATATTTTAGGATTAAAATTCTCCTCACTTGGGACTTACATGCAATTTCCTCTGGCCCCTACCTATGGTATATTTTCTATTACTTTTGCTTTTATTCTCTGAACACTCTATTTCTTACTTCCTCTTATGATACTGAGATATGCTATTTCTGTTAAATTCTACCAGTTATAAGAGAATTAGTTGTTCTACAACTTTCAGAGCGTAACAGTTATTTTGGATGGAGATGTCAAATGCACTCAGAAAACAAAAACCAGTCTTCATTTCTCTCCGAAGCCAGGCCTCTGAGTGGTTTTCTCACACAAAAGGGCCAACTCAGGAAATACAGACACACCTCGACTCTTCTTGCCACCGTAACTGTTCAACTATACTAGCCCAGCATCATAAAATTCTCCCTTCATGATAACAAGGGTGAGCTTCAAACCAGGTATATATGGGGTCTAATTTTGGCCCTACCATGTCCTAGTTGTATGATTTACTGTGTCCCTAAAAGACTCAGTTTTCTCATAATAATGCCGACCTCACTATGACTGTTGTAGTTTAAAAACTGGAATATATAATATATATTTATAGAAATAAGCGGATCATTTTTTTTGTCATCAAGGAAATGGATCAGAAGAGGTATGGTAAAGTATAATGGAAGAGAATAAGATAGAATTATAGAGGTGAGAGAGCCATTAAATTATTTTATCCCAATCTGAACTAACTGGCAAGCCCTTCAAAATCTGGTTCAATAATCACCTCCATTTTGGGATCTTCATTTACATGATTTTTCTTCTCTCCATTTCTTCCCAACACATGCCCTCTCTTATAAGACAACAACACCCATTCTTCTATGTGATTTCTATGCCTGGCATGGGCTTAAGGCCAAAAAGATCCTGGACCTGGCATGTCTTACTGTCTTACCTTGGCAAGGCAGCACTTAAGACCTCTGAGCAATAATCTTCAATAATGCTGCATGATACCTATTAACCATTAAATAAATGTAGTCAGGATGGATACAGTTAATTTAATGTGGATAGTATAAGGAATAGAGACAATACTCAGAAAGATCTGACACAAAGCAGGGGCTTAATGGCAGCTACAAGAATATTATAGCTGGAGTGTCTATTATTGCACATATCCCATTCTTTTATATTTATTTTTTCCAATCCTTCTTTCTTACTCTGAAGTATGATCTCCTCACAGACAATCCTGTTTATTCATCTGTGTGTTCATAGTATGTACTTCGTAAATATTAGCTTAACTGGGCCTGTGAGGAGGGGCCAGAAGTCCTTGATCTGGCTGTCCTTACTCTTAAGAGTCACAGTATTGGGTGAGAAAACATGAACCAAAATCAGACAGACGAAAGGGGAAGGAAGGGAGAGAGAGGGCAAGAAAAAGAGAGAATACAAGTACCTCTCAACATCGATAGTAGAACTCAAAGAAGAGATACTATTTCAAGGGCATCATCATTCGGGAACTCCACTCATGCATCTCAGTTCTTCCCCTGCCTAGCCATCAGGCAAAGCTCGCTAATTCCACATCACTGTGTGTGTCCTTACTCCACAATTTAATGATCCCTCTCAGTGGCCCTGCCTTTCTATCTCCAATGCTCCCTGCTCTTGCCGCCTTCTTCTTTGAGCTCCTGGTCACACTTTATATAACATAATTACAGCTCAGGTTGACTCCTCAGTTCCCAGTATGCCAGGGTTACTCTTTTAATTGCTGTGAGTTCTTTTAAGTTCCTGCTTATTTTTAATTATGAATGCCTGAAGCTGGTCTGCCACAGTATAACTTTCAGCTCCTAAGAAACAAGCCCAAAAAGCAGAGATGTGATAGGAATCCCATTTTCATGCAAATTACTTCTGTGACAAAGAAATGTGAGAGGAGAGACTCATTTCTGCATTCCTGAGAGGTGACACTGGCCTTTGAAAATGTCCAGCTCCACATTTAGAAGAGAGTTAGATAAAATTGGTTCATTATACTATATAGTTTCAGGCCCTATAAACATATCAGTACCTCAATTCCCTTGCCTGTGTTTATGGGTCATTTTTTGATTATTTTGATTGGCAGGATGGGCCTTAAGGAACACTTTCAGTTTTCTTTTTTCTTTTTCCCTTTATTTCTTTTTTTAGATTCTGCCTTCTGGAAGCCAAACTCAGACTAACAACCAACACAATATCTTTTCAATAAACAGAACCATTAGCTACTATCTATATGTGAGAATCTTCTCACACTACCCTGTGGTTGATGCAGGCAGGTATTCTTTTATTTCTCATGTGCCTGGTGCAGTTTTGAACTCCCCAAATGTGATTATATTATTATTATTATTATTATTTAATTAATAGTAGTTTTAAATGTTTAATACTAATTAAAACATTATTAAACTTTTTCATTATTTACTCTTACAAAACAACTTTTAGTCACTGAAAGTCTGCCAAGTACCTTAAGTGGACTCCTGCCAAATTCCCCATTACTGAAATCCAGACTGACTCAGGGCTTTTCCAAGATGGGTGAAGTCATCTTTGTGGTTCTTGCTGACTTAAGTGACTCCTCCTGCCTCTCTTTCTGCCTTCCTCTGCTTGGGGGCATTTTGAGGGTTGTGAGGGTGGAAGGGGAAAAGGACACCTCATACTAACCTAGTACCTAGCTGTGCCAGAGAATAAATTGACTGTTTTATTCATAGTCTTTTATTTAAAGGTAAAATAACCTAAAAAAAGTATCAGGGTTTCAGAGGAGAAAACTGAGGCTCAGAGAGTTTAGGTAACTTGAAAAGCTACGACCTTGGTTTGTGAAAAGCTGGAAGGCCCTCTATACCTGTAGAACTGGAGAAGTATCACCACAGTCCACTGGGACCCACTGGAGCTCAGTTCAACAACGAAAGTCTAGATTTACTGGGTTGTCCCACCCGAGATATGAGGAAGCTGGGGTGTCATTCACAAACTTCTGTCAGTCACTGCTTAAGGGCTGCTCCCAGGGATGGTAGTTTTTTGCCCTTTACAGTTGGCCAAAAGTGGGCAGAGTGATCCCTTTTCTGCTTCAGAGGAAATCTTCGTTACAATCAGAAATCCACATACGGGCATATGGAGTCAGCAGTTGCCCATTTAACCACTAGGGCCAAAGAGGTAATAAGGAAAGGAGGAACCAACAACATCTGCTATAGCTACATAGTTCATAAACACCAGAGGAGGAATTCAAACCCAGGGTTATCTGGCTCCAAGTGTATTGTGATTTTACTATAGTGTACAATATCATATGTTTATAGAAGGGTAGGATTCAATATAACTGGAAGGAAGTTTGTCAGTCTGTATTCAGGATTTATGTCATGAATATAAAAGAGAGTATTAAATTGCCAAAGATTCAGTACACAATCTGAGGCATAGCCTGGTAAAGATGGATGTGCTCCTTCCCCTCAAACCACCACTCACTGCAGGAGCTGGCGGATCATCTTAGTACACCCCCTGCACCCTCCCCCAGGTCCTGCCCTAGCCTCTACAGAGTTAGCATGCCCTTGTGTTGGCTGGAAGAGGGAAGAGCCCCAAAATGGCGAGTATGTCCAGCTTTCTAGGAAAATAATATCTCCAGAAGAGGTCTCTCCTCAACTTCTGTGCCATCACACCTCCACGAGCTGCTGGAGAAAAGATTTGTCCCACACTTTCCATAGTAAACACACATCCACTTCCTTCTAGGAGACTGTCAGGACCACTGAAGCATCTATCTGCCTTTCATCCTTCTTTATACCTGCTTTTGCCAGAGGCCCCTCCCTGACCCATCGCCTAGTGTTCTACCATCACTAGAGTCTTTCACTGTTCATTCTGGAACCCACAAGTCAGCCGGTAGTACACTCTTCTCATGCCTCAGGCTGCTCTCTCAAAGTTCTCATTCCTGTCACCTCCTGTCCAACCTGTCTAGCAACTATACCTGCTTTCCCTGAAGCTATCTTCAGTGTGGATCTATATGTATTTATTTCCCATGTCAGAAATTGCGTGTTGTCTGTCTCTTTCTCCATTTTCCCACACATTTTCTTTTCTTTCCTTCTTAAAAAACCTTACTCCTTTACTCCTCGAGAACTGATATTATTAGACTGCCTCACCTCTTTCTCTTCTCTGTTGCTGTCAACTGCTGCCTCCTTATCAATGCCCTGCATTCACTGATAATTTTAGTACCTGTTTTGCTCTTCTCCATCTCTATCCCTGTCACCATTCTTAGTGATTTCGATATTTGTTTGGATGATCCATTCAACATTGGTCCTCTCTATTCTTTAGAGAAGGCTGTAGTGATTTTTCTTTACCACCCTACTTCAGACACCTACTACATAATGATACTCATAAAGATGAGAGTGGACTCATATTGTTTAACCTTGTCAAATGACAATAACTGGAGCCTATCCAACAACTCTTTCACCACTTGCTTCATGTTTAATTTGTATTTTTATCCCCATTCAAGCCTCTTTCACCTTCTTTAAGATCTTCTCTCTTATGTTTTCTATCCATTTTGTTTTCTATCCTTCTGTTTTCTACTCATTTCATTCCTTCTTTTTCTTACTTCCCTTATGCAGCTTAGGTCTCATGGCTCAGCGCTATAACCACTCCTTTGCAGCTGTAGTTACTTTTCTGTCCTCATTCCTTCTTTCCTGGCAAAACCGTAACCCCAGTTAAATCTAAATCCCCAGCGACTGTGTTCCTGCATCTGAACAGCTAACCAATCTGAGATATACACAGCTGTGGTGTCTGGTCTCACTTTAAAAGTATGATCACAAATCCCATGAGTATTCCAGAATTCCTGGTTATCCTAATACCCTTCCTTAATGCACTAGTTCTCCATTCTTCAGATGAATATTTTTCATTTTGGCTCTCTTCAAACCTAGTTCTTCCCCTTCACTTTCATTACTTAATACTTGACTTAGAAAATAGAAACAGTTAGACTTGCATGCGCTAAGCCACCAAGGACAGTTCACTCCACAGATGTTTAGTTTACTTTGTGCCAATCATTGTTCTAGGTAATGGGGGATATAGCAGTGGACAAACAGATGAGGGCCTCTCTGTCACAGGGTTCTCCTTTTATCACCACTTCCCACTCCATGTTGGTACTGAAACTCTTCTCTTGTCGGAATGAATGGTCCCTTCTCTCATCGAAGGCCAACCCTCCAATTGAGCCTGTATTCTATCCCCTTTCACCTTCTGAGGAAACTTGCCCCTGCAAATATGCTCTGTGTTCCTTTGCATCAATTTCTACCTCCCTACTAGATTGTTTCTAACAATTTACAAACATGCTCTAATATCTTTTATCTAAAAAATAAAATAAACCAGCAAAGCCCTCCCATGACCCTGCATATCCCTGTAGCTATTGCCTCATTTTTAAGTCTCCCTTTACAGCAAAACTTCTTTAAAGAGTTGATTATAGCTGTGATTTTCACTTCCTATCTTTATATTCTTTTCCAGCCCATTCCAGTCTGATTTTCCCTCAGGCCTTTTGTCATATCACCAGAAGCTTCCAAGCAGCTAAATATTACGGTCACTTCTCCATCTTCATAGATTTTATAGGATAAAGAGAGTTGGTTCTAAAGAGACCTTCTGGGTTTGTTTGAGTTTCAGTATTGCTAATTTAACAGCTGTGTGACCTTAAGTAAGTTATTTAAGTTTTCAGTCATTATTTTCTCATCTGAAGCATGAGCATTACAATTGTACATACCTCTTGGATTTGTTATGAGAATTAAATGTGTAAATATATACAGCATTTGAACGGTGTGCCAGATACAGAGTAAGTGCTCAATTAATGTTAGCTATTATGATGATAATAATACTACTACTGATATTATGGTAGCAGTAACATTAGAATGCTTACCTTACTTGACCACTAAGCACCATCTCAGACAATGGAGCATGCCCTCCTTGCATTTTCTAACCTTTTTCAACTCCCCCTCTGTTTGACCTGCTCTAGGTTCAAAAAGGCTCAAATAGAGGGCTCCAGGCTCAGGGCTGGAAATGTCATTCTTCTCTATGCACACTCTGTCCTTTGGTGATCTCATACAAACCTAAGGATTTAAATAATTTCTATATAACAGTTTCTAAATGGGTTCTCTCCTGAGGACCAGAGTCATACACTGCATGCTCACTTGACAGTTCCACCTGAATGTCTAAGACACAGCTCAGAATTGACAGAATCATTAACAACTCTTGCATGTACTCCCAGTTTCTTCCAAGTCTTTAGTAAATGTTACAACTATCCACTGAGCTGGTTAAACCAAAACATGAGCTGCTCTTGATACCACACTTTTCCTTTCCTCCATGTTATAAACTGAATGTTTGAGTCTCCTCAAACTTCATATGTCGAAGTCCTAATTCCCAATATGATGGTATTTGGAAGTGGGACCTTTGAGACATATTTAGGATTAGATGAGGTCATAAAACTGAAACCACCATGATGGGATTAATGCCCTAATTAAAAAAAAAAAGAAGAAGAAGCCCTGGCTGGCATGGCTCAGTGGATTGAATGCTTAACCAAAGTGTTGCCAGTTCAATTTCCAGTCAGGGCACATGCGTAGATTGCAGGCCAGGTTCCCAGCAGGGAGCACACAAGAGGCAACCACACAGTGATGTTTTTCTCCCTCTCTTCCTCCCTTCCCTCTTTCTAAAAAAAATAAAATAAAATAAACTTAATTTCAAAAAAAAGAAGGAGACATCTCTCTGTCATGGGAGGATTCACTAAGAAAGCAGTCATCTACAAATAAAGAACTCTCACTAAACACAGAATCTGCTAGCACCTTGACTTGGATTTCCCAGCCTCTGGAACTAATACTTGGAATAAATGTTTGTTATTTAAGCCATTCGATCCGTAGTGTTTCATTATAGCAGCCTGAGCCAACTGAGACACCACACTTCCACTTAATTCACTTTTTTGACCCATATTTACTGAGCACCTACTATGTGCCAGTCATTCTTCTAGGCAGTAAGCATACATATATTGACAGAAAAAGTCTTACCCTCTGGAGCTTACACACTTGTCTTTTGACTCCACCTTGAAAATAAACTCAAACCTGTTCACTGTTCTCCCTCTTCACTCCAACTCTGAGCCACCATCCCGCTTCACTGGGACAACCACTGTCTGGTCTCTGTAGTGTTCCCTCAGGCCCACACTTGCCCCTTCACAACCTGTTCTGCACCCAGTGAGCAGCATGAACTTGTGAATTTCCCACTTATGTTGCTGCAAGGGATTCCCACTTTGCTTATAATGAAATGTAATGTCTTTACCTCGACTGCCTCTCTGACTTCATCTGCTTCATCATACTCTCTTGTTCCCTGGGCTCCAGGCACACTGGCCTTCTTTCCCTTCTGCTTTGGAACAACTGCCTCAGCTTTCCCCACTGGCTTTCAGGTCTTAGTTTAAGTTTCACCTGTCCAAAGGCCTTACCTGATCATCTAGTATAAAGTAGCCCCCAGCCACATTCCTAAGTATATTTTTATTGTCTCTCTTAAAATGTCCTTGTACTTCTCTCAGGGTACTCATGCTTTAAAACTGTATTTTCTTCATTCATGTGGTTAATGTGCTGATGCTTTCCCCCCAGACTTTCTGTTTGTTAAGGCCACGGTTTCTATTAGTTTTTACTGTTGTATCTTTCATGGTACCTTAAACAGCACCTTCACTTACTAAGAGAAAAAGTATTATTTACAATATTTTTTGAAAAATAAAAGGAAAGTAGGCAGATATGAAATTAAATCACATTGGGCTAGCAGTCAGAAATTCACTATTTGAATGCTACCTTTGTCACTAGCTACAAAGTACAGCTCTTGGGTACGTTGTTTTCCTGAGACTCAGTTTTCATACTTAAAAATTAAGTTAGTTTAGGGACAGAGCCTCATAATGGCTATAACATGATCACTGGAACTAGAAAGGCCTGCTTTTTATCTCTGTCTCTGTCTCCTCCTGGGTGTCTGACTTTGGAGAAGCTCCTTAAACCTACCCTATCTATCCGAACATTGTTGTGAGAATTAGATGAACTATGAGAAAACCAGCGTGGAGCCCAGTATATGTGGGTACTCCAGAAATTCAAGATCTTTTCTCTTTTCTGTACTCTTTTATGAGCTATACTAAGCAAAATTCCTTGAGCTCCATAGACACTAGCTAAAGATGTATATGGAATGAGTGAAGTACATACAGACTGAAAGTACAGAAATGTATTTTCTTTGTCCTCACTTCCAGGCATTGTGAAGTTCAAAGGATATTCTTAGCTTCGTTCACTCCCGAGCTTGAACGCATTAAACTAATTAAGAAGGAATGAAGAGAACCTCACCAAGTATGCACGTAGAGCAGGCACGTAATAATTGTACTAAAAAAAAAAGAAGTTTATGCAAAACTTTGCAAAGCATGAGCCA
Organism: Tonatia bakeri; assembly: GCA_004024845.1. NCBI lineage: Eukaryota > Metazoa > Chordata > Mammalia > Chiroptera > Phyllostomidae > Tonatia > Tonatia bakeri. The sequence goes on from PVIA01000845.1 coordinate 139,744, forward strand.
GTACTCCTTCCCAGCCTCAGCTGCACTGGGGAAAGGGCACACAGGCAGGCAGGATGCAGCAGGAGCTCCAGAAGCCCCTCCTCTTTGTGGTCTTCAGGCAGCACAACACCTGGGCAACATCTGGACAGTTTGAGATGCAGCTGATTCTTTAGGGAGCTTCATATACACCACAGCTGCTCTGAGAGCCCTTATCTGTCACCTTGACATTTTTTTCCCAGTGAAGAAAGGAAGTTTATATTTACTGAGTCCCAACATCTGTCACCTACTCGCTTAGGTGATATATAAGCTTCATAACAAACCTTAGAGTAGGTAGCATTTTTGACATTTTACATTTGTTGAGTTTCTACTACTTGCCAAGCCCTCTGACAGGCATGTCTCATATGTCATCTCAATCTTCACAGCATTTCTGGGAAGAGACGTAATTGTGCACTTTGTACAGATAAGGAAATTAAGATTTGGAGAGGTTTGATAACTGTGGGAAGTCCTGCCGCTACTAGAGAGTGGTAGAGCTGAACATGAAAATGAGGTCTACCTGACACCAACACCCAATGCTACATGAACCAGGTTCATTAAGCCTGAAAAAACTACAAACCTCCAAATAGAGTCTATGCATGTATGCTTATATACCTGCACCTACCTGATTTATTTTTCAAATTAGCTTAATAATGAAATGCTTTATGTTTTCCTGATGTGGCACAAGTCTTTTCTCTTTAGGTCTCTCTTAATTTCTATTTTTTTATTACATTCAATTGCACTTTTCTTTCATTCCCAAATATGCATATTGTGTTTATTCTGTCAAAGCCCAGAGGGACTGTAGCAGGCAGTATGTCTTGATGGGTAAGAGACTAGGGTCAGATCCTCAGAAAGAAGTTGGAGGACTAGATGAAAGAAGTCAGAGGATTAAAGGAGATAATGTATGTAAAATGCCTGGTACATTGCGATCTTTAAAAAGGTCAGGAGTTATTATTGTTTCAGTCGTAGTAATAGTAGTTGTTGTTATTTTTAATTACTACCTCCCCTTAGAAAGTCTTTCATCTTTCTATGCAGAAGTGAGCACTGCCCACTTTGGCATTTTAAAGAAATTTAGCTGGACATTTCATCTGATACCCAGCATTTTCAGTCTGGTTTATAAAATATTTCTTCTCTTTTATTTCCTGTAAAAAGTATTTTCCTTGAGGTACGGGATGTGGCTCATCTATTTTTGCCCTCATTATATCTAGAACATGGATGTATATATAGTATTTTTTGTGGGATAGAAGGAAGGAAGGAAGGAAGGAAGGAAGGAAGGAAGGAAGGAAGGAAGGAAAGGAGAGGAGAGAGGGAGGGACTCATATTCAGGTCTCCACTTGCCTGTACAGAGAACAGTATGCTCAGTGCCTGGAACAGAAGTAGCACAGGTGCTATGAAGCAGTTAGCCTTTGTCTAAGAGATCAGGGCATCCAATTTAACTTATGTCATAACACCAACCATGGAATTTGGGTACTTACTTATATTGGATAATTTTTTTAAATACTTTAGTTTTTTAGAGCAGTTTAGGTTCCCAGCAACCCTGAATAGAAGATATGGATTTTCCATATACCCCAATCCTCAGTGTCCCCACCACATGCATACCTTCCCTTATTATCAACATCCCCCACCACTGAACCCACACTGACACATCAAAATCACACAAAATCCATAATGTACACTGAAGCTCATCCTTAATGTTATATATTTAGGTGTTTGGACAAATGTATAATGACATGTATCCATTGTTGTAGTATCATACGGAGTGGTTTTACTGACCTAAAGACGCTCTGTGTTCTCCCTATTCATTCCTATCCCCACCTTATATCCTGTTATTTTTTCATTTGTCCAGGTATTTTACTATATTAGAGTACCTAGGTGGTAAAAAAATGTGCCTTTTTCACTTCTTAGCCCCACTTTACAGCACAAGCCTTGGCTTGGTACTCTACAAATATTTTAGTAAATTAGTAAGTGGAGTTTCTTATGAGTGGATCTTCATACTGCATTAGGACACTCATGCACATTGTGGTGGAGAAGCCAATGTCTGTTTTTGACCTTCAAGGAGAAAGATAAGGAGGGCCTGTAAAGGAAGATTCTTATGGCTTGGTGCTGTGAGGGTTTTTGTTGTTGTTGTTGTTGTTTTTTAATGCCTTCCAAATAATTTCAGGTGGATCCCTACTGCATTGACATCTATTTTTTTATCTATCTACAATGAACATTCTCCCTCCTTCCCTCTCTTTCTACCTATATCTCTACCTATCTATCTACCTACCAATCATCTATCTTTATACTCTATATAATCTTTACTGAATTTGAATACAAAGCTACAAATGTAAATAAATATATATATTATATATTAAATATATATATTGCAGCTTTGTATTCAAATTCAATAAAGACTTGCTGGGTAATGCATCTATGTTCCCATTACATTTTCTCCCAGTATACACCCATGCCAAAAAAGTTGTATTCATCACACTGGGTTAGTGCAGGACTGAATGAGAAACACATGCCAGATGTCAGGGTCAGAAAAGCAGTGACTGGGTATGGGACATCATCAGTGATCAGCAAGGAGGGTGTATTCAGGGCTGTCATTAGGAGCTGCTATAAGCCAAGTAGAGAAGAGACAGGTGTCAAGACCAGCTAAAAACAGGGTTTTGCATTGGTGACAAGGGAGAAGAAACAAAGTAATGAGAGTAGACACACAGGAAGTCATCCTCAAAATGACCCCATTGTCCAGATAGAGTCGACTCAGTCTTGGTGGGGTCTCTCCAGTCCAGTGCTATTTTGAGATGACCAATTTAGATTTTCAGTGCTGTCACTCCAAGCCTCTGCTGCCCAACTGTCAACATTTGCTACTCAGCAGTTGCCAAGGGCTTGTTTTACAAAATGAAAAATGGAATGTATTTCATTCCACTCTTAGGGTTCTAGAAATTGTATTTATACAGCTAGTGAACATGCAGTTAATATGTAAAAATCAACCAGTCCTCATTCCTTGATGGAGTTTGGCTATGAGATATAAAGAACATACTAGGGCACATTTTCTCTCTCATTCTTTGTTTAACCAGTTCTACACTTAGGCATATATAAACTTCTCCTCTTTGGAGTGTGTCTATAAAATTCATTTATCATGACACAGTGGGAGAGGGGTAGTATTGGAGCTAAAGTGCTTTGTTCAAATTCTGGAATAACCACTTACGAGGTATGTGTTTTTAATCAAATTACTTAACCTCTCTTAGTCTTAGTTTCCTCGTCTAAAAAATGGAGATAATTATATAATAAATTGATTGTTAAGAGGATTATTATGAGGAGTAAAAGGAACAATTTGTGAAAAATGTCTAATAATGTCCTTGGTTATTAGTGAAAACCAAATAATTATAAATTTGTTACTTTTACTATAACTTTCAAGTAGAAGCAAAACATAGAATGAAATAAAAAACCTCAATCTCTTGCTTTACATTAGAGTTGAACATTCAGTTCTTTGGTTTGGGCTCTCTTCTTTCCTCCTTCCTGTCTTCTTTCCCTCTGTCTGTCTGTCTCTTTCTCTGTGTCTCTTGCTCTGTGTGGATCTCTCTGTCTCTCACTTTAAGATCAAATTTTATAGAAAACAGTGGACTTTGTTATGATTGTAGCATCATCAAAAGTAATCTGATAACTATACATTCTGAAGAATGAACTAAAGCATAAAATGATTGGAAGTAATGAGACTCACTAAAGGGCTATGATTATCGTCATTATCATTAGAATTTCCTGACCTGCATGTTGGTTCTTTTATCTAAATCATGAGCCATCCTCAACTAAATCCCTTCTTCCACTTCATGTATCTGAGTATTTACTGAATCATAACCATTTCACTTCCTAAATGTCTCTGGAATACATCCCTCCTCTCCATCCCACTGACTCGATGAACCTCTCTGTAAGAGCCTCTTAAGTGTCTCTTACTGCCTATCTCACTTAGCATTCAGTTTTAACTACAGTCAATGTGATCTTTACGAAGGGGGGAAAAAAAGACAGGGCTCTCCTTAATTTTAAATCTTTAAAAAATACCCTATTGCCTTGAGAATGAAGGCAAAACTCTTAAGCCTGGTGTATGAAGCTCTTTGGGGTGGCACCTTGCACATCTCTACAGTTCTCTTTCACACTTCCCCATGTGCCACTAACCCTCACACTTGCTGTTCTGAAGTTCCTACTATTCACATTAAATCTTGTGTTCATGCCAACCTTTGCACATGCTGATCCCTTCTGCCTAGAATTCACCTATTCCACTCTCTGCTACCTCACTTTCTTTTTGGTGAAGATGTGCCTCCTTTGTAACTGCTCTGTCATGTAGAATAGGAATGGCTTCCCTTAGAATCTTGTTTACCCTTTAATTTAATTGCATCTCAATACATGTGCATATAAGTCCAAAGGGCAGAAATTGTTTCCTTTGACAATTAAATAGTTCTGTAATCCTGATTTCTTTATATCTTAAATGGAAATAATAATGATATCTATTTCTAGAGCTGTTATGAGGGTTACAGTAAGCATACATTAAGTACTTAGAACAGTAACTGGCAGTAGTCAAAAATATGTTTATTTTTACGGCTTCTGGTTCCATAAATTCCTGCACAGTGATGACCTCAAATTTATGCCCAGCTTTCTCATCTCAACTGAAATGTACTTCCTCACCTACCCTGACCAAGTCTAAAAATTCCCCAAACTTAAGGCTCAGTTCCAATAACTCATATCTTTTATGAAGACTTTTCTAATCTTAGCAGAAAGATATCTTTCCATCCTTAGTGTTTCAGAGACAATTTGCCCCTGTCTTTCTCACCCATATGTTGAGCCTCAAATTGAAGTTTTATGAGTCCCATTTCTCCACAAAAACTTGCATTCCCAAGGGCAGGTCCTGATCTGGTCACTTGCATCTACCTCCTTCCCCCAGCACCCAATGCAGTGCCAAGCATGTGGTCAGAGCTCCAGAATCATTTGTGGATAAAGAACTGCATTTGTAACTGTCTTGGTCCATTCAGGCTGCTATAATAAAAAATATAGACTGGGTGGATTGTAAAGAGCAGAAACTTTCTCCTCACAGTTCAGGAGTCAGGAAGTTCAAGATCAAGGTGCTGTCAGATTTGGTGTTTGGTGTGAGACTGCTTTCTGGCTGATCAACAGCTATATTTTTGTAATGTTCTCACATGGCAGAAGGGGCTTGGAAACTTTCTGGGGTCTCTTCTTAAAGCACTAATCCCATTTATGAGGACTCCATCCTCACCTAATCACATCCAGTGGTCCTTACCTCCAAATACCCTCACATTTGGGATTTGAGTTTAACAATATAAATTTTGGGAGAACACAAACATTTAGTCTATAGGAACAGGCTTCCCACTTTTATGTTTCCTTTGAATGTTGGGATTATCAAGACAGTGAACACCTAGGAGATACAATGGCTCAGTGAATAGATTTGTCTTCTTATTAAGGACCAAGGTTTAATTTCCCTGTTTTGTAACTGTCCAGAAAAAGTACAGCCATGGTTAATACAATGAGAATGGTTTGCTCAATATTGATGTAACCTGGCAGTCAAGAAGAGTGGACTGGAACGTGCATGTGTGAACAATGACGACTTCACTGTAGTAGTTAGTGGGGGTGGTAGATGACTTTGAGTAAACATGTGCACTGAGTAAGCATTGTATTCAAAATGACTTAGTGAGTGGAGCAACACATCTGCATTAAATTTTACATTAAGCTTGAACATTCCTCCATGGAAACTATTCAGATGATTCAGAAGGCTGCTACTATGGGCAATTGGTGATTGGCAGCTTCATCATGACAACATGCCTGCTCATGCCCTATGTCTCATGCAGTTTTTTTGTGAAACATCAAATTACCTAGATAACTCAGCCCTCCTACAGCCTAGATTTGGCACCCTGTGACTTCTGGCTTCTCCTCAAAATAAAATCACCTTTGAAAGGGAAGAGATTTCACACCATTTGATGAAATTTCAGGAAAATACAATGGGCAGCTTACAGTGAGTGGGGGAACTGTTTGAGGTTCCAAGGTGCTACTTTGAAGGGGACTGAGATGTCATTGTTCTATGTACAATGTTTCTTGTATCTTGCATCTTCAATAAATGTCTCCGTTTTTCATATGACATGGCTGGATACCTTCTGGACAGACCTCATATAATACTCCCCAAATCAGTCCCTGCTATGATATAGAAGCTAAGGATCTGAAGATTACTTCAAAAGTTTCTTAAAGCAGGAAAGGAGAAAGAAAGAAAATATAATGATAAAGTCCTGGAATCAGTAAGGACTGAACCCTCACTGTCAACTGCAAAAGAAAAACTCACCCTTTGCACATATGGTTGAAGGGCCAGAGATAGCAAGGCTGGGAAAAGCTGACAACTTCTTTTGGGAAGATGATGGAGCTACGGGGCGTGCTGGGGCAAGAGGAGTGGAGGTAATTCCCAGGGCAGTGGTGACTCAGATTTTTGAGGATAGTGTGACTATTTCCCTCCAGTTTTCTTCTTTGTCATCACCATCACCACCATCTGGCACTTGCGCAGTACTTTACACATAAACAAAAAGTGCTTTTCCAGTCACTTTTTCATTTGTACTGAAGAGTATGCCACCCTGAAATATGTCTCGTTGACATGAGGATTATTTGCACATGATTATTTTGAGAAACTGCAGAAACCACCATGAGAGAATCCTTAAAAATAGAGAATTTATCCTTTTGTAAGGGAAATTTACACTACAAAGGAGGCCTGTACCAGGAAGAGAGCTATTACCAGAAATCACTTTTTCACCAGAGACTTGTCTGCCTAGAGGGCAATCTTGGCTTACCACACATTCCCTCTTCTCACTCTCCCATGAATTGCCTTCTGCCTTTGAAGACCCAGACCCCTACCCATTTCCTTAGCTCAGGATGGTCTTTAAGCCTCATTTGTCTGCTGCTTTTGAATCTCACATTTTTGGGAGGCTCCTGTACATATATATGTAATTAAAATTATTTTTATTTTTCCCTGTTAATCTGACTCTTTTATTACTGGATGATCTTAGCCAAGAACCTGGAAGGGTAAAGGCAAAATAATGTTTCCTCTTCAACAGTATGCAGTTTAAAATCCTGTGAAATATAAACAATGGCCCCATTCTAGATATTAGAAAATAGGGCTCAGAGATGTCAAAAGTCTGGTGATCGGTAGAGCCAGGCCTCTTTACTTTACCAGACAGGTGCTTTGACCGGCTAAGCCACGGGGCCCCCCTTTTCAGGCCTTTTTACTTTTGTGAGACCCTGAGGAAAGGGTTGGATTTTGGGAGCCAGAGATGGCCCCTGGCAACTCCATTTTGATTTGGTGCCTATTTATTTTTCCTGGTTCGATTTCTGGCTTTCTCTTGGGAAGTCACTTACCATTCTCATTGCAGAGTTCTTTAGAGCAACGGGCTGGTGAATGCACCAGCCCCTGAAGGCATGGTTTGGATGACTCTTTACACTTAGCACACTATTGCTCAATCTTAATCGTTTTGTTTCCTTATTTTCCCTGAATGTTCAGCAAATGAGTAACCAGTGTGGTAGTGCTTTCATGATTTTTAAATTTCCCTTTTAATTTGTCAAGTGGAAACTTTTAACCAACCAAATAAATTATTACTATCTTAATTTTTTCTCCTCCAGAAAAAGAAAAAAAGAGAGAGACAGCAGAGTGGGATGGAAAGGTAAATTGGGAAATTGCTAAATCATTCAGGTTTTATTAAGCAATCAGTATACTAGTCCTGAGGATTATTCATATATCTGGTAACATCCTCTGTGTGTGAGACTATATATGAGGATTTGGATAAATGCGGGGAAAGTGAATACACGTGCATCAACAAGGTAAGCCCTGACTTCTTACAAATTCTGCAATATTAAATAATACTTTATGTAAGACAACAGGAATACGAGGATGAAAAATTGCTTTAACTTAAATCTCCAAATTTAAGAAGATTCTATAATGTATCACCCCTGATTTTTTTAATCTTTACCTGAGGACATGCTTATTGATTTTAGAGAGAAGGGAAGGGAGGGGAGAGAGGGACAGAAAGTGAGAAACATCGATGTGAGAGAGAAACATTGATCGGTTGCCTCTCATACATGACCCAAGCAGACCGCAAACTTGCATCCTAGTCATATGCCCTGACTGGGAATCAAACCCATGTCTTTTTGGTTTATGGGATGATGTTCTAACCAACTGAACCACACTGGCCAGGGCACTGCCTTTAATTTTAACACTTGGCTCTGGTCATGTTCAGAAATACTGGCTTATAAAATGATGTAAGGTGGTTGGAAGTACATTATGGTATTTACCACCTTCATACAGTAAGGGTACCCCAGATTTGCTTCTTCCCCTTCCTTTCACCAGACTGAGTGATATAAACAATAAAAATTTATTTCTCATGGTTTTGGGGGCTAGAAATGTAAGATCAAGGCATTGTCAGCATGTTTGGCTTCTGTTGAGTCTTCCTTCCTTAGCATGCAGATGGCCACCTTTATGATATGTCCTCACATTTTCTTTTTTGAGCATGCATCTCTGGTGTGTGTTTTGTATGCCCTCATCTCCTCTTCTTACAAAGACAACCGTTTGGCCTACCCTGGCATGATTTTAACTTAATCCCATCTCTATACATTCCGATCTACTAGGGGGTTAATGATTTAACACGTGATTTAAGGGGGATGCAATTCAGTTCCACAATAAGCACCCAGGAAGAATGTTCACAACTGGAAAGCTCACATAATATTTTTTCTTATTGCGTCTCTTACTCTTTTTCTCCTCTCTCTAGTTTCTAAGAGCTCCTCTCAAAAGCATTTGAGAAGATTTGAGAGCCTCCCAAAAAGCTTTTTAGTTTTTTCAGTTGATCTTTAGCACATAGCCATTATCGCATTCATTTTTTGTTACCTAGCACCTTGGGTTTTTAGTCAAAATAGGTTTGAATAAGTGATTTCTAATAGCTACAGCCATGGTTTGACCTATTACCAACAGCACTGCTATTATCATACAACCACTACAGTAACTGTCACGACCAGCACTACCACATCTCTCCCTCCTTTTCTTCCTTTGCCCCTTCCTTCTACGATGAGAACATCTCAGGGACATTGTCAGAGTATAACACGAAACAGAGTAATACATGCAAAACATCTAATACTGCCTGGATACTGTAGTCAGAAACATTAGTACCTGCCCTGTCAAATGAATAAAGAAAACAAAAATCAGGGAACAATTGATTCCTCTCCCCTTTCTCAATCCTCCTTTGGTTTATACCTCTCTGGTTTAAGAAAAGTTTATTTACTTTGTCTCCTAGGGCCTGTGGAAGGGTTTGGCCAGCTCAGAGACACTAAGCTATTTTTAAGGGCCCTGTCCCTTTTCCATATCCAGACCTCTCCAGCGCAATTAACAGCTGCAATCAGAAGCACAGAGGCACATTCCACCAGCTGGCAGGCTCAGGCACTTGTGACCCTGGTGGCCTTGATTGATTTGGCAAGAATTTGGCCACCCTGCCGCAAACCTCAGAGCTGTGGTCTTTTCATCCCCCTTCATTATCTGCCTCCTCACTGGTGGAGCCTGGGCCCAGTCCAAGCTCTTGTGTTTTAATGGGCCTGATTGGAAGGTGATGCTGCTTTCCAAATAATCAAAAGTGATCAAGCTCCTTGGGAAGCTTTTAAACCAGAAAGGAGGAAAAGAAGTCTGAATTTAGTTTTTTTCTCTTCCTTCCTTCTTTTAGTGTTTCTTTCCTATTTTCCTTCTTTTCCTCCTTCCCTCCTTCCTTTCTTTTTTCATTTTTTCTTTCTTATCTTCTCTCCCTTTTTCCTTCTGTCTTCTTCCCAATACTGTTTTCGAAACCATTTACCCAGTTCTTATTTTCTCTGTTTTCCTTTCATAATAATAATTGTCTAAAGTTTAAGGTAATGGAGATATTCTAAGATGTGCATTGTATATGGTCCCAAACTGAAGCAGAGGGGGGCTTCTAAACTTGTCCATATTTATACTTCCATATATGGGTAGCTGAATCGATAGAAGGTAGCAATGTAAGTCCTTCTGCTGGAAAGAGTTTAGAATTTCTTCCCTAATAACATATTTTTATTTTGAATTAAACTATATTTTATTTGATTGTTTCTTCTTCTGTCCACCTCAGTTACACAATAACAGAGCTCAAATTTTCTTAGTTATTGTTAATATGCATTGAATTAATGCAGTTCCTATTATAGAACCACCCTGGAAAAACAAGAAACAAAACCCAGTTGGTTGTGTTGCGTTTGTTTAAAGTAAACTGCGGGATCCTTTTTGCTTTATTTAACTTGTGTTTTTGTTTTGCATAAATATACAAGAAAAAGATAAGTGTACAGCTTTCAGCTTTATGCATTTGTTTTGATATCAGTGTAAGGCTTGTTAACACAGATTTGAAAGCTTCCTTCCCACCCTCCCCACACCCCGAACATTTTCAAATCACTGACATAGATGTTCCTTAAAAACTTGAATTAATTCTTCTGACCCTGATATTTCACAACTCAGAACTATAATTGATGGTGCACTATTATTAAATGTTTACTAAGTGATACTTCAGGGGAAAAAGAAGTCCCTGATTTGTAGCATTTGATGATTTTCATAATGTAAATATTTCGAGTACAGCTGCTTTCAAGTTTATTATTAAGATGATGTCATGGAACTTGGAGGTGGGAAGACATATAGACAATCATCTTTCAAATCTGGTGCTAGCCAGTTCTAGCACACTACTGGTTGTACATATTGGATAACTTTCTCCATTTTGTCTACTGCTTAGGTTGTCTGTTCTTTACAGAGTCTATTTTGGTAAAATATTTTTTTCAGAAAATTATTTCATTCAAATATTAAAATAAATTATTTCATCTTGCACACTACCTTTTTATAATTATTTTGATTTCCTTGATATTTCTGACCATTCTGCTATCATTTCCATGTTAAATGCTTGTGTATTTGTATATTTTCTTTGTATTTATCAGATTCAATGCAGTTTCTATAATTTTTTATTGCTTGCTTTTCAAAGACAACAATTTTGAAATTTACTTGTCAGGTTTATTGCTCTTCTACTTTCTAATGTATCATTTTTTGCCTATATTTATTAATTATCAGATATTGAAAGTACACAATAAATGACATTTATTAATATTACATAAATACATTTAACCCCCAAATATAATTTAGTGTATATTGGTTTCAGTTATTAGACTAGGTATTATTTTTATATTTTAAATTGTCTTTTCAAACTACAGAATATACTCTATGCTTTTTATAATACAATAGACCTCAATTTATGTATGCATTTTTTGCAATCCCACCAGAGTTATTGGAAAACATCATTTAGATATTTCCCTTGTTTCACCCATGCCAGTGGCTGTTCCTTCTACCCCTGGCTTCCCTGTGTTGCCATCAAGTCTCTTATTGTTTCCAATCTTTTCTTTCTTTTCCTTTCTTCCTTCCTTCCTTCCTTCCTTCCTTCCTTCCTTCCTTCCTTCCTTCCTTCCTTCCTTTCCTTCCTTCTTTCCTTCTTTCTTTCTTTCTTTCTTTCTTTCTTTCTTTCTTTCTTTCTTTCTTTCTTTCTTTCTTTCCTTCTTTCAGAAGATTCTACTCGTTATTTTTAGAAAGAAGGAAAAAGAGGAAGGAAAAGATAGAGGAACATTGATGTGGTAGAAAAACACTGAGAGGATGGCCACCTCTTGCACTCCCCCAACTGGGGACCTAGACTGCAACCCAGGCATCTGCCCCAACAGGAATCCAATGGGCAACCTTTTGGTTTGCAGAATGACACCTAACACACTGAGCTAGACCAGTCAGGACCCAATTCCCGTGTTTCTAACATATGTCCTTGTTAAAGTCAGATTCCTTCTCACCACCCTGTCTCTGATTATAGGTTGACTACCAGACACTACATGGGACAAAAAATTTAATTTCTTTATAGTCATTGCCTGTGCTGTCAGTGATGGTTTATATATATATATATCAAGACTAAGCCACTTGGTTGTTTTGGGGGGATGTAGAAACTATTTAAATTTAGATTTGTCAAATAGCTGCATTTCCTGCACATAGTTCAAGGAATTAGGCCAATGGCTTTTAGAACATGTGGACAATGAAGGGATTTGCATTAAGCATTTGATGTTTATTCAACTTGATTTTTGAGCAACACATGTGAAGGGTAACTTTGGGTCAGCCAAAAGTAGTTGGATTGGTAGCTTGTTACATATTTTATTGTTCATAGTAGCATGAGTATAAAGTCCAGGTAAAAAGTAATTAAGGCAGAAGAAAAAAGGAATAAAAAGATTATGATTGAGTTCCTAATATGTGTCAGACCCCTACATATATTATTCACTGAGTGCTTTGAACATCTCCACAAAGCAATTAGTACTTTAAAATGGAGGCATAAAAGGTAAAATCTAAAGCTAAAAAGTGAAGGAGGCAGGATTCAAAGTTTGACTTATCACAGGATGTGTACATTTTCAACAGGGTCTGATGTCATTTTTTGCACAATATAGTTCCAGCTGATTTGTATATTTCCCTGGAGTGCCCATAATGTGAATTCTAAGAACATTCTGACTTATTAATACTCAGAATGTTTGGGAACATCTTTGAACTCAAGTAAGTGGCATTTCTTTACTCTGGCTAAGTGCATGTTTTGTTTGCTTTGCCCCTACTATTATTAGGGGGAATAATTAACAAAATCCAGTGGTCGCTTATTAAGAGAGAGACAGAAAGGGTATGTTTGTGTTTTGGGTTATGGACAGAACTTAAAGTGGTAAGACTGAGCTATGATAGTCCCCTGCCATGTGAATTACAGAGAGCAGAGAAAGGTGAGCTACAAAGAGAGGAAAGAATGGATAAGACACTTAGACCCAGAAATGTATGTCCTAGAAGCTCCTCATAAATGTGCTTGGGCTTTTTTCTGATGTTCTGTTACATCCTTGCCTTGGGTTTCATGAGGCATCTTACCCTACATTTATTATAATACATTGAGTAGGTTCTTCTTTCTCAAAGTTCTTGTTGTTTGAGAAGCTGCACCCTATTACCTGAGAGGCAACATGCACACTAGTGATATGACCAATCCTCCATATCACCAAAATTCCTGGAATTGAATCCTAGATCCAGAACTTGGTAGTGGCTCCCAAATACACCCACATCTGAATCTTTGGAACTTGTATTATCTTACATGGCAAAAGAGACTTTACAGATGTGATTGAGTTAAATAATCCTGAGAGAGAGACATTATTCTGGATTATCTGGGTGGCCCCTAAATGTTACCATAGTGTCCGTATAAGAAGAAAACAGATGGAGATTTAATAGAGAAGGAAAGTAGGAGATAGTGTTGAAAGCAAGAGGTTGCAGTGACCCAAGGAGAGGTTGGGGTCATGAGCTAAGGCACACGGTCAACCTCCAGGAGCGTGAAAAGTCAAGGAAACAAATTTTCCTCTTGAGTCTCCAGGTGTGACTAGCCCTGTTGACCCCTTGACTTAAGCCTACGAAAACAACTTGCAGCCTTCTGGCCTCTAGGACTGTGAGATAATAAATTTTCATATTTTTAAATATTTATTTTAATCATTTTTTATTTTTCAATTAAAGGTGAAGGGATTAAGAAATACAAACTGATTATTACAGAATAGTCATGGGGATATGAAGTATAGCATAGGGAATATGGTCAATAATATTCTAACTATACATGATTTCAGATGGGTACAAGATTTATCAGGATGATCACATAGTAAGTTATACAGTGTCTAATTACTGGGATGTCCACCTGAAACTATTATAATATTGTATGTTAGCTGCAAATTTTTGTATTTTCAAGCTACCACATTTGTGGCGATTCATTACAGCAGCAAAAACATACTAATATTGTAGGTTTGTGATCTTGGGAAAGTTTTCTAACCACTTTATGATCCAATGTAACCACTTAAATCTGTAATATGGGGAAAATGCATATGTTATCAGGTGACTTTGAGAATGAATGAGTTGGGATGTTGTCTGCCACTTAGCAGGCCCTCAATAAGCATTTGATAATTTAATGTTTGCCTTCAGTACAGCTTTAGTCATACACTCAATCATAGTAGAGTCAGGACTTCCTTACAAGTTGTTGTGACTCCAAATCCACTATAGTCAAGTTTGAAGAAAACTCTCAGTTAATGGACCGAATACAATGTGATCCAATTATAAAAAATGGGCATAGTAAATCCATTTTAAAATGGAGTCAGAAAGCCGTTCCAGAGAAACCGCATTGCACATCTCACTTCCTGAAGCCTCAGAATGTTTAAACTGGGCAAAATAACCTTAGGACTAAGTCATATCGACATGTTTTACAAACAGCTGTTTGTAAAGCTAACAGGAAAGCATACATTCAGACTACAAGAATCAATATTCTTTAGAACCAGTAAACAGCTATGTATAGCTAGAGAATAACTTACCTGATTAGCACCAACAGAAATTAATTCCTTCTTTTTATATAATTATATTTATTGAACAACTTAGCTTAAATAATTTAGAGCTCTAATGGCCATTCTGGGGAAAATTTGTTTTAGATAAGTACATCTTCAAGGGCCCCCCTTTGAAAGAGAGGATCACAAAACTCTTGAAGACAACAGAATGCATTCTTTAATTGGTATGCAGAAGCTTCTAAAAGTCAAAATGACTTCAAAAACAGCTCTACAAAAGTTAAAAAAAAAAGAACTTTGGCCATTTTAGTAGTTAGCCTTAACTTTGGAATTTAAAAGTAAGTTTCTTTATAAGGCTTTAGAATTCCTTACTATTTGTCCCACCTGAAACATGACAGGATATTTTTAAATATTTAATAACTCTATGATAAGAAATTTTGCATAACTGAAAGCTGATATTTAATGTCTGAAAGGAATTTTTAGGTCTGATCATCTATTTCTCAGGCTCTCCTACAATTAGCTGAAACTTTGCCTTGTAGATCTCTACAAAATCAGGAATGTAAGCACAGCCCACAGCTGTCTGAGATGGAGCCCAGATTAATTCATTGGTATAAATTGAAACCAAAGGAAGAAACATAGGAAAGGAGAACTTTTTCTTTACAAAAGTAAAACAGGCTGAATAAGCTCTCTTGCCTAAATCTAGTCCCTCTTTCTACCACCAGCATCCTTAAAATCGCTTGTCAAGAGCAAATACAAATCTTAAACTTGCCTTCATAAACAGCAAAAGCCTTAGCCATCTGAACAAGTAAATGTATCTGTTATTTTTAAATAAAACTATCAGGTCTCTGGATGTGTCTGTCTATATATTTGTACGTATGTCTACCTCCAGAGGATATTACTAAAATGGTTTGTAAATACCTCTGCCTAATTTGCTTAAAATAATTAAGTTCTTATATAAATTAAAAAAATAAAAACTAACTCAAATATTTTTTAGGTTCTAGATAAAAATTTGGTATCGAAGCTATTGAAGTTGGTTTAATTTAAAAAGCATGCCTTTAGAGTGTTACCAATTTTAATGTATTCTTTTACTTGGGTTTACTAAGTTTATGTTATCTCTGTTACAAAATTTGTGAGCAGAAGAAATAGCTTAGAATGATAACTGACTTTGATGTCTCCAAAAGATTTCATGGCTAATCTAAACATAATTGTTGAGAACTAATAAATTAAATAGATGAACAAAATTTAAAAACTTCTTAGCAATAATTATGCATTATAGTATATTACTTAAAAATTTTCCTAAAATATTTTTGGTAGTGAGTTAAATAATGGACATTTTTTGCATGTCTAGATAATTTCCTAGGAAGATAAAATACTGAAACATTAATTGCTAAATAGGTCTACTTTACATACTTTTAGCTTCTTTTCACAGAGACACTAAAAAATAAATTGGAATGTGTTAAGAAAAATATCTGCTGTGGGTTGAGGAAGCATGTGTTTCTGGAGATTATGAAATGTATTTGTGGGTTTGTTGGTCTATAGAATGCTGATATGACAAATCATAATTGAGTGTTTCTTAGTTTTCACTAGAAATTAAGGTTTCTAGGTGTTAATAATTTTAATATGAAAGGAAATCAATATATGTTTTTGGAAAAGAAGGTATAAGGTGAATCATTTTTGAGGGAGATAAAAGAAAGCAAGTCTGTCCTATGATAAAGCTGGGTGTTGCTGAATGGGTAAGACAAGAAGAGACACATTAAAGTGAACATAGGAAGTTGTAGAAGGTTTATTAAAAGAAATCTTGAAAAAGAAATTTACGTGTAATCAAATTGGATAAGACTAAATTTATTACAAGCTTTCATACCCATGTTATATTTATAAAAACTAAAACTGAAAATCCTTTCTTCTCCTAGAAGGACAAAGTATTTCTCTACTCTTGGCATACTCTTACTATGAGATTATGAAGCAAAAGCAAAGATTTTGTGTTTTAATGATTTCCTGTACTCTTCATCATCTGGTCTTTGACTACCTAAGTACACTGAGTCTTTTTAATATTAAAAGAGCTACACTTTGCTAAAAACAGTTTAACAGTTTGTATTTGTTCATGAAGGCTTTATTATCATGGTTAAATGTATAACTAAATATCATTTTGCAGTGACTTATGATTCCATGTGGCCAAGTGTTTAAAACCACTTTGGTATTTATGACAAACTTCCCTAAAATTAAATCTAATTGAACTAATTTTGAAACTTTTTAGAGAATTCCTGGTACATTTCAAAGGCTATTTTCTTGAATTATAGGCAGGGGGAATAAAAAGAATTAGGTCTATTTTGCCCTAGCTAGTGTAGCTCAGTGGATTGAGCGCGGGCTGTGAACCAGGCATCGCAGGTTCGATTCCCAGTCAGGGCACATGCCTAGGTTGCAGGCCATGTCCCCCAGCAACTGCACATTGATGTTTCTATCTCTCTCTCTCTCTTTCTCCCTCCCTTCCCTCTCTAAAAATAAAATAAATAAAAAATAAATAAATAAAATCTTAAAAAAAAAGAATTAGGTCTATTTCATTTGCTAAAGTTACATGGGAAACATTGTCAAATAATGATATTTATATTTATATGCATATGTGCTATTAATATAAATTTGCCAGAAATTATCCAGACTTTTAAAAAATTTAAAATGCCCTGGTAAAATGTTTTCATTTGTAATTCTAGTTGTTATCTTAAAATGTTTTATGTCCTAGGAATAAGCAAATTTCCATGTCAATTGTATTTTAATGAATCAGATCTTTAACCATGCAATTTTAAGTCTTTGTTATTTTTAGACAATTATTGTCATACACTGATGATCTTACAAATGTGGTTCAACTTCAAAGAAATTCATGGAAAGTACTCAAGAATACATGTATCTAATACCTTTCATATCATACCCTGAGCTGGGTAAGAATATACAGAACTCTAAGAAAAACTGTACTCATAAAAAGAATCAGGATAAACAAGAATTATTACTTGGGACTGAATACACTGATAGACATGATTCTAATTTTTATGACTTTTTGTTTAAAAATTGCTGAATTTTATGTTATGTTTCTTCAGATTTAGGGAAACTTTTTCTCTTTTTGTTTTAAGTTACCTATGAGTTACAGCAATTTGGAAAATATTGCTGTGATTTGTGAGCAGAAGTAAAACATTTATGTCTTTTTCCCTGCATTAAAACTTCCAGAATTTGGGAACCCTGAGTAACTGACTATTCTTCTTTATATGGCTTACACTTACTTACATTAGTCCAATAAGAATCTGTTCTCCTAACAGGACACTGATGGAAACACTGGTTATTTTACCAAGACATTGACTGGAAATGTCATGTTTAACAGAGGCATTTATTGATTCAGATATGATTAGACAGCCTTAAAAAACTAAGATTAATTTATGAAAGCTAATAAAACCTCCTTAGAATAAAATCTGCCTAGTACTTTGCTTACAGGGTTCCCAGCAGCCTTACCAGGTGAGCAGGAAGGGTTACTTCCTAGCTGAAACAGACATCAGGATATTTTGTGGACCTCGAGAAGAAAGGAATTAACCCAAATCTGAAGGTACTGCAGGTGAGGTCTGATGGCAAGTACTTAGTTTGGCCTCTTAGCCTCAAGAAGTTATAAACAGTCTAATCTAGAGATTCCTTAAGAAGATACAATAACACAGATTAAAAGAACCTGTCTAGTCAATTGCCACACTTAATGCATTTACATGAGTTATCGGTCAATTTTACTGAAACTAGAACTAATTACAGTAAAACTAATTTGTTTGCAAAATATTTTTGGTAAAAACAGGAATAATTGTAGAAAGAGAAAATAGGTTGCAATAGACACTGTAATACTTGTGAATATTAGTTGTGTTATTTTTGAGGTTTTGTTTACCACCTGTAAACTGGACTGAATCCTATATTCTTCTAGTTTCCTCCATTATTTGGCGACAGCTCTCCAACCTAAAGTTTCCAATTTTTCTTTTACTTTTAACTTGAAATAATTGGGAACTAAAGCTTCCCTTTTCCCTAAAGCCTTGCAAACTGATTATAAATGACTTGATATAAACTTCAGAGAAATACACATAGTTACGATAACTCATGCTTAGAAAATGTTGTGTAAGCCACTAAGAGAGTTTACCTGAACAACTGATGATATCATCAGAGACCTTTTAAGATGCAAAAGATGCTTCTACTCAGGCATCTTTTTGACTGGCTGAAACCCTCAGTTCAGGAATTGGCTTCCAAGTATCAACCTTTGTTTTTCTTTGGTTTCCATAGAAATGGCTTTTACTAAATACCTGCTTGCTTGCACCATAGGTCTACCTCTGGCAAAGCAGAGACAGAACTAGATAAAACTCAGGCCTGTGCCAAATGGTAAATGTAATGCCCACTGATATCCCCGTGGGCCGTGACCTTTTCAGCTAGCTGCCCTCTGGCTTTACTCCCTCATTCAGGTCTGTTATCCAAATTGAACTTAGCATTTTATTTGTTATTATAGAAATTTTGTTGCCATAAAACTTTGCCTGTTTTTTATAGCTGTATGTAATAAAAACACTAATCAGAAAATGGTCACCCAGAGCTTTGAGATGATCACTAAGGTCTATGAGGCTTCATGCAAGAAACCTCAAGTAATGCAGAAGATGTTTGCTCCTAAAGCCTTCCAATGTTCTGGCACTCTTCTTGCTCAAACATGACCTAAGAAACCACATTCCATTCTATGTGGCTCATGACATACTGCCAATGAGCCTTCCTGGCAACAAAGGGCAACGGCATGACATACCAGGAACTAGCTTGCCTGGTGCTGGATGAACAATGAGGCGTTGAATAACTAACTGGTCAGCATTGTCTTCCAATGGTTGATCAGCAATGCTTTCTAAGAAAGGTCACCGTCAAAGAGGGAAATATAAAATGTTGGATTAAGTGGAGCCATTTTGAAATGGAGTTAGGGCAGCCACTCTAGAGGAACTGTTTTGCATGCCTTACTCCTCAGCCTTGGGATGCTTGAACTGGACAAAATAACCTTGCACTGGGCCAAGCCAACGTTGTTTTGTAGACAACTCTTTATGGAGGTGAAATCAAAAAACTCGTTCTGACTATGAGGAATGACAAGTAAAAACAGCCTTTAGAATCCATAAATAACTACGTATAGCTAAGGAATAACTTTGCTTATTGGTACCAGTAGGGATTCCTTCCATCCATGGAATTATTTCCATTTGCTTTCTCATAAAAATCTCTTTCCTTCACCCCTTAATCAGGACATAATTTGGGTTTCTGCCTGAATCTATGCCCCAGAATTACATTTTTTTTTAATTTAAAATAAACACTGTCTATAACTTGTGTTTTTGCTAACAACAGTTTTTGGGTTCTTTAAAAAAGGGACCACTGACCATTGAATAAAGAAAATGCTATTAATTGTCACCTTGTCGCCCTGGCTGGTGTAGCTCAGTGGATTGAGCGCGGGCTGCGAACCAGGCATCGCAGGTTCGATTCCCAGTCAGGGCACATGCCTAGGTTGCAGGCCATGGCCCCCAGCAACCGCACACTGATGTTTTTCTCTCTCTCTCCCCATCCCTCCCTTCCCTCTCTAAAAATAAATAAATAAAATCTTTGAAAAAAAAATTGTCACCTTGTCTGAAAAGTTATTACTTTATGTGAGTTCAAGTTCAATTCTTTCTGTAATAGAAGAATGTAATATGTATTCCAAAATTTTCTAATTAATTTGTACATTATTATTTCTAGCTTCCACATTCTACTTTTTAAATCACTAAATATATAACCTTTCCAAAAAATTATATTTATCTATATAACTTACTTTGCCTCACATTTGAAATATCAGTTTAAATAACAAACTTTACTAAGTACCTACTAGGCATCATCCCATATGCTTACAGAAAACTATCCAATTATTCATATATCCATACACCCATCCATCTTTCTATCTATCTATCCAACTATCGAATTAGCAGGCAAACATCTGTGGACCACTAATCTTAGCTATTTATACAAGGGCTAGGCCCCGGTGCCAGTGATAAGTTGTTGACTCTGCCTATAGAGGGCTTGTAGTGGAATTTTGGATCCAGATTTATTATCAGAACCTTCAAAGAAAGTTGGCAAGAACAGTGATCAAGGTTTTCCCAGGGAGTAAAAGGAAGGAGAGTAAAGGGGTAACTACATCAGACAGAAAGCAGAGATTGTTAGGAAGCTGTCACAGAAGAAATGTGGGGCAGAGGATGTGAAGTTTAGAGAGGAAATGATCAGAAAGAGAAGAGCCTTAAATAAAAGCTTTAGAAGCATTAAAAGGAAAAGATAATAGGGATAGATTAAACATGATATTTGATAACATATAATAAAAAAAGGTCTTTACTTCTCCCATACAAGATGGTAGATTGGCATTTGGTTTCTCAATGGAAATAATTTAGAGTAATGAAACTAGGATGTTATTTATCACAGCAGGCAGCTTTCTAAGATCCGACGCATGCATTCTGACTTCTTCTCTCTTTTTTGCCCTGAAACATTACTGACAGTCACTGCTATAGTCCAGCAATCTTGAAGTTGACATACGCTGAGTGACAGATCCAGGATAAGAGTAAAATGCATTTGAATGTGCCAATAAAGGAAAAATGGGAAAGGGATAAAATTACAGAGATATAAAAGTGTATCTTTAAAGCTCTTAGGAGGACAAATAGCTAATCAGGAATAGAACTGTAGAGAGGCTTGATAAGTTCAAATGCAGAAACCCTTCTGAGATGGAAACTCTTTCTAGTGTAGTGGTCTTACAAGAAGCCTAACAAGATCCATTTGAACGTGCAGACTCCATTTGGTACGAAGGAGAATTGTCCAGAGATTTTCAGGTACATGAATGAGCAGTAATAAGTCCAACTGGGCCAAGGTAGGATGTCCGATTCGCCAAGTGGCATAAAAGCTATCTTTGGAAACTCATCATCCATAATAGTACATTCTGTTGCCATTAATTTTGGACAAATGGAAACAATCTACGAGGAGACAACACTGACATCAATCAAGACAGTCATGCGCAGACTTACTTATAACGTATAATTCTAATATAGTCTATAAAAAAAAAGGAAGCCACTTCTAAATGAAGTCAGAGCTGCCATCCCAGAGGAACTGCCTTGCAGGTCTTACTCTTTAAATATTTGAAACATTAAAACTAGGCAAATAAACTCGGTGCTGAGCCTAAATCAGCATTGTATTCTGAACAGCTGTTTGCAAAGCCAACAGGAAAGCAGACATCATGATCACCTAACTGAAAATTAAAGACATTCTTTATAATTAGCCTCACTGTCTTAGCTTATCTATACCTATAGAATTTCCTTCCTTTGCTCATTTACACCCATAGAAATTTCTTCCTTCTAATCACGTAATTATTCCCCTTTCCTTTCTCATAAGTACTTCTTGTCTTCACCACCTAATAGGAACACTATTTGGGTTTCTGCCTAATCATTGCTTCCTGTTCATTTCTGTTTGGATCTCAAATAAACCTTGTTGCCTCTTACTCAGGCCTTTTACATATTTTATACTCATTGAAATACACTGGTACACACGTATGAGCACACCCAGCCACTGGTATTTATAAAGCAGGGGTAATTTAAATTCCAACCTGTCATTAATTTCTAAAACTGTAATTTTTAATAAAATTAGTTTATTCAGTAGTTTTTTTAGAAAGTAATAGTTACTAGCACATGTAGTAAGTATTTGCCTGATTTACATAGTTCCTTTCCTCCGTGATCACTGGACTATCAGTATCTAGGGATGACAAATTGCTAAGAATTTGTCACTACTTGCCCGGCCATAATTGATTGATTCTGGGAGCCAATGCCTAATCAGTCCCTAACTGGACCAGTGGGGGAGTCTCTACCTGGAAGTGAGGAGATAATAAGGAAAGACCCACAGGAGAAGCTCACTGGAAGCATCCAAGTTGCTCAGAGCACCTCCCCTAAAGTCCTGGAATCTGATGCCTCCGAGGACTGCTAATGTGGGTGCATTTGGAAAAACGTTCTCTCAAGCACTCTGTGCGGCATCTGCAAACTGCAGCTTGCTGAATGTGGGAACACAGTTGCCCTCACTCTTTCATGGTAGCGACACAGATCCCCACTGAACATGCAAGTGTCTCCAGAGAGATATTTCAAAAGTTTTTTGATGAAAGGGTTATTTAGAATCATTTTCTTGCCCCACAACTGCTTTTCCATGTCTTTTACCACTTTCAGAATTTATTTGCCATTCCTGAGAGAAAAATCCTGCATGTATCTAAAGGACCAATATAAATTATGATAAATACTGTGTTATGATAAGAAATATATTTGTTCTTTGTCCTTGGTTCAGGGCACAAAGCAACTAAACCACCTGAAATTTCCTGAGAGATAGGAGACTCTTTTGTCGTTCATAATGAGCCCCTTTGGAAACACCTGAGCTTATGTTAATGCAGCAACAAGATCGGTCCTTGCACAGCCTTGGACAGATTGGGAGCTGGTGAATAGAAAGAACAAATTTGGGGTTACGGAATCAAACTCTCAGCTCCATGCTCCAGGGAGGTGGTGAGTGGGGTTACAGAGAGTGGATTATAAACACTTGAAAAAGAATGTTTGGAGAACATCCAGGTTGGTGAACTCACTGGGGTACTGGGAAAGTGAGATGCCTGGAGAGGGAATGGAAACACTTGTGCCGCCCCCAGTACCTTGTCTTATGCATCTTTTCCATTTGGCTGTTCCTGACTTGTAACCTTAACCAGTGAAAGTGAATTAAGTATTTTCCTTAGTTCTGTGAGTTGTTCAAGCAAATTGTCAAACCTGAGGAGGGGGACTTGGGAACCCCTGATTTATAACCAGTTGGTAAAAAGTACAAGTGGCCCAGGACTTGTGGCTGGCATCTTAAGTGAGGGTAGACTTGTGGGACTGAGCCCTCTGATTTGTGGGATCTGATCTCAGGTAGGTAGTCTCAGAACTGAATTGAACTGTTGGACACCCAATTTCTGCTATATACTTACAGAATTGGTTAGTCTCTGAGAAAACACCCCAGAAACACTGATGAAATGTTGATGGATTTGGCTTTTAATTAACCTAGTATTTGTTCAGTCCATAGTAATTCTTGAAATATTGCTAACACTTTCAGTTGCTTTTTGGGGGTTTAATCCTTATAGTCAGCTGTCTTGGAAGTATAATTCTCATTCACCACTGAGAATACTGAACCTCATGTAAATACATGAAAATGTAAAAAGCAACCTATCACCACTCAAGGAATATAACATATTGATTATGTCCTAGTTTCTATGTGTGTGTTGTGTGTCTATATATGCATGTATGTATAATATGAATGTGGGCATATACAAAAAGTACATACATATATACTTTTATACATCATATGATGACATTCTGTGTCCGTTTTAGTGGATTTTAATATCTTTAGTAAATATTATTTTATCACTTTATTTATTTACAGTGTATAAGGTTGTGCATAACCATTATTTTTAATAATTTTTACCATATGTATCTTCTTCTCCCTACCCTCCCACATGTGCATATTTATAATTAAGATTTTTTTCTATTTTATAGATAAGAAAGTAGAGGTTGAAAATGTAATTGACCACCAAAGCTACACATTTGAAAGGGCTAGAGTCCAAACTTGCATTTGGAATTTCTTTTTCTCAATGAAATGCCTCACTCTTAGATCATCTATTAATACTTCTGCCTATGTCATCTATCATCTATATTTACTATCTATTATGAAAATATGACTTGAATAGAGTTGCTATAATGAACATAATGAATGTGTACATTAAGAGAGGGTCAAAACAGTCTTAATCTGGCCAAAACAGAGTCTTATCTGGCCGAAATAAGTAAAGATGCAGAGCCAGGATGCTGCTCTGTGTAAGGGCCATTAATGTAGAGTCAGGTGGATTGTGATGCAATCTTAGCTCCTTCACCTACTGGGCACTTAAGTGTCTTAATTTTTCTTAGCTTTGGTTTCCTTATCAATAAAACAGTAATAATAAATAGAACCTGCAGGACTTTAGCTAGAATTAAATGTAATATAGGTGAAACATTTATGACACAGCTGGGCACAAGAACAAGAGAGTTCCTCCTACTTTTCAGCTATAATTATCATATTACAATTACACTGGGAAGTATAATCCAGACCCAATTACCAGTGCTGTCTCTACTTTCAGCCTACACTCTGAAGTCCTGTAGTAGCAATCAGAAAGGAACTTTGATGATGGTGCCACTCTGCACTCAATTCAATTGAAATTCATTATGTACATTTAATCATTCATTCATAAATGGATGGCTTCTCTATGAAATGGTGAAAATCATTTTTACATGCAAGCCTGGGGATAAAAGTTTTTACTAATTATTTAATTATAATTTTCCCAAGGTAGATTGGGGTGTAGGGACATCTTTGAAAATTTAAAACACTAAGCTTAGGGTGTGTAAGAGGAAATCTCATGTCCTACATCATCTATAATCTTGTAAACTATATAACTTTAATTACATGATTATGGGCTAAGTTCTTGACTTTTTCAGGCTGAGTTGACTCACCTTAAAATGAAAGTGGTAAATAGAAAATTTTAAAGTTCTCTTCCCCTTTGACATTCGGTCAAAATTTGTTAACATTCTGTCTAAATTTGTTAACGTTTTAAGATGCAGTTTAGATAAATTCATTGAAGACAAATTTACAATGAGTTATTAACTGAAAGTAAGAAGCTCAGAAGTTTCTCTAATGACTTCTTAGACATCACAGAAGAATCACCATAGCAGGCTCTATGGTTCCATATGCTCTGACCTGCCTCTGTTCATGTCACAATCTACTGTGGATCATATGGCTTCCAACACTAGGCTCACTTCCCCTTATATGGTTATGCTTTATCCTTCTTTCTACTACTTCACCAACTTATTCTTTGGCTTTCAATCCCTACCATGTTTCTGGCTTTCTCTTTGACTTTGCTGCTGCTGGCTAATATAAACAGTTCACCTAAGCAGCATGGCCCAAAGTCAGACAGAACTTCAGGAGTGGGGCCTCTGATAGTTTTGTCTGGCTGTGGAGTGGGCCCCAGACAATGAGACTATCTGATCTAATATCCCAATCTGTACATTCTTAATTGTTGAACAGAGATTCAGAAACTGTGACCTTTTCGCTTCTAGCATCACATACTATGTGATTTATTTTTACTTCCTGGTATATCTAGGGAAATTAAAAGTAGAATGAACACAAAATGTCACTCAAAAAGGGATAGACTGATAAATTTAAATTATACTGGATTTGAGAACAGGACATAAAGATCTCTTTTCTATGTTCAACTAATGAAGTTTATTCATTTACTTAGTCATGATAGTATAAGTATAGTAATGATGAGTACAGATTCTGGAGTTTCACTACTTAGGTTTGAACCCCACCTCTGCCACTCACCAGGAGGGTAGGTCAATTAACTTCCATGTGCCCCAGGTTCCTTGTCTATGGAAATGAGAACAATAATGCTAGCTTCCACAAGGAATTGATGAGGATTAATCAATTAATGTGTATGAAACCTTTTAAAACACTGTTTTACACATGGCAAATCCTACACATATTAGCTATTTATCATTAATCAATAACTATTGCTCTCCTATTACATGTCTAACATAAGAGGAATCCTGTATATATTCTTGAAGTAAAAGAATAATTAAAAATAATATATTTGACAACTCATACATAGCATAGGATATATGGGATTTTTATCCATGGGACTTCTTCCTCCCCTCATCATCCTCATCCTCATCCTCATATTCATTACCAGTATGACTAAATTTTTTGAGTGTTTGTGCCTGGCACTCTTGGGTGTTGTTCATAATTTTTCATATTTAGCTTCAAATTTAGAGAAAAGCAAATTATTTGCCAAAGGTCATATAACTTGAAAATGATAAAGTCAATATTCTATACAATTAATAGCATTGGACATCTACAAACCCCATTGAGATGTGGCTTGCAGTAGCTTTGCTCAACACACACATACTTTCTGAGAACAAGCTGAATACTCAGAGGGCAGAGACAACAGACTCCTGCCATCATACACCTCCTGCTATTATGGAGATCAGAGTTTCACAGGACAGATACAAAAATGAAAATGACAAAGTGTGGACTGTGCTATAATGGTGATATTCACAGGGCAAGCTTGAGGATCAGCATCTTAGTTAAGGGAGGGTCAAGGAGATGAATGAAAGACAGATGCTTCAACAGTGTCAAGGATGAAGAGGGAGCAGGTAAGTAGGTGTACTGCTGGCATGTGAGGCAGAAAAATGACATGTGAGAAAAGCTTTGATGTATGTGGGGAGCTATGGGGCTTTTTGGCTGGAGATTATATGAGGGTCTAGAAGATGTCGACCAGAGAGGAAAACAGGGCATGGCCAGGGAAACTCTGTCTGCTAATGTGAGGAGTCTGACATTTAACAAGAAGGCTTGGGGAGTCTTTGAAAACATTTAACCAGAAAGAAAACAAGATCAAATTTGTTTGGCAGAGATTTTTGTATTATGTAAAGAGTATCAAGGAGTGTTTTTATCATGTCTTTAATGGTATGCTTTATTGAAATGTGCGTCAAGCTCCTATTGTTTGTGTGAATTTACACTAATGAATTTCAGTAGGTTGTATTACTGGGTTGGCCAAAAAGTCCATATGGCTTTTTCCATAAAATAAAAGGCACATTTTTCATTTTCACCAATAACTTTATTGATTTTGGCATTTTGAGTAGGTCTGCTGTCTCCCACATGGTATAACATTGATTGTCCTCAATTAATGTCTTTATTTGATCACTGTCAACTTCATCTTGTCTACCCAACCATGGAGCATCATCCAGCGGGAAATCTTCAGCATGAAACTTCACAAACTGCTTTTGACACGTTCAATCAGTCACAGCACCTTTACCACACACTGCACAAGTATTTTTTGTGTGTATTTCAGTTGTGTTTTTGCCTTTCTTAAAATAATAAAGTATCATATGCCAAAAATGTTGCATATTTTCCTCTACCATCAACATTAAAATGACTACACAAAAATTCACCAATTTTGATGTTTTTAAATGCAAACAGATATGGCAGCTGTCACAATACAATCTAACAAAATTGTTTTGAATGAAGTTATAGACAACTAAACACTACTAGAGCCATCTTACAGAAAACCAAACAAACTTTTTGGCCAACCCAATATTAACATTACTTACTATTAATACATACTATTCCCCTAAACCTGTTTTAAATCATGTTATCACTCATAACTTTTAATTGCCTTATATTTATTACTATTATCAATTTGCATATGAACAAATTGAGATTGAGCAATGTTAGCTTTCATGGGCTTAACTCAGAATCACTACCCTGAAAACAAACCTGAATGTGGAAACTTTAAATGGAAAGAGCTTGAACATCTTCTACTCTGTGATGTACTGTTCTGCATGGGGCCCCTCCTGTGAATCCCTAATGCAACTTGAGTATCTCCATTTTTTTTTCTCACAGCTCTGGAGTTTGGGAAGTCCTAGATCAAGGTGCTGGTAGGTTCAGTATCTGGTGAAAGCCTGCTTCTTGCTTCATAAACAACCACCTTCTCCCTGTGTCCTCACATGGCAGGAGTGGTGCAAAAGCTTTCTGAGACCTCTTTTATCAGGGCATTAATTTCACTCACAAGGGCTCCACCCTCATAACCTAATCACCTCCCAATGGCCTGGCCTTCAGATACCATCACACCGGGGATTAGGTTTCAACATGTGTTTTGGGGGACACAAACATTTAGTTCATAATACTACCCAACAGCCATTCTCTTGACATCCTAAAAAATAAATTTTGATTGTGACCTGGCACCCTGTAGGGAGAATACTTCTGGGGACCATTTAGGAAAGTTTTTTTTTTTTTTTTCAGATAACAGAAAGAGTAGTGTGAGGTGATGGTCTCCTTGCTTCCTCTATTTTGTATACTTTTGTGTGAAAATATCACATTTAGAGCTGGACTGATATCTTCTTAAGATTAAAGGATCTTTTGAGGACAAAAGGCAACATGCTGAGGATGATGGAAGGGAAGGCTGTGGGGTCCAGGTCTGTGGTGGGTGCTAGGATGTGATGCCAAGAACTGCAGGAACTGAAGATCATTTCCCCTGCTTCTGGGAGTGTCTCTGACAGGCAGCCCTCAAACTTTACTTTCTTTGGAGATGTCTCAGCTATACAGGAGTCACCTTGCCTAAGGCCACATCCTTTTCCTAGAGGGCCAAATCCTTTTGCTGACTGATGATGGGCTGGAAGCTATAAAATCACAGTATTTTCACGACAATACTGGACAACTATGATGAGTCATCATCCAATTATCAAAATTCCTCATGGGAGTCAGCTGAGGTGGTCCTTTGGCCTTCATAACAGCTTAACTTTTCCCTCTGCCCAGTGCTGCCTCTTTGCCTTTCTTTCCACTCTCTAGTAATCTCAAAAGCACTTTCTCATAATCTCTTGCAAGCTACAATCAATCTCAGAGTCTGTTTCTTGGGGAACCCCATTTGCAACCATCCCTAAAGAATATTTCAGGCTGCTGAACTAACAAAGGATTGCATTATGTTAAGCTAGCAATAAACACATGGTTTAAATTATCACTATGATCACAATGTTCTGTTCCTGTCTGTTGACTCATCAGTCTTTCTGACCAGACAGAGATATCTTCAAAAGTGTTCATGTGGGAGCTCTGGTCGAGATGGAGGCATAGGTAGAAACACTTTGCTTCCTCACAAAACTGAAAGGAAAACAACCAATTTAAAAGCAAAATAACAAACAAAACTGCCAGAAAATCAAAATGCATGGAACTCTAAGAACCAAGGAAACTAAGGAAACATTCATCCAGACTGGTAGGAGGGGCAGAGATGGGCAGCCAGGTGGAGAGATGTATGGCAAGGTGGCAGACCACACGGGCAAAGCAGAGGCTCGTGAATCAGGCAGTCCCACATTCACGCATGTGGGAACAAGTAGGAAGTGAGACAGACCATGAAACCCAGGGTTTCAGCATGGGAAACTAAAGACTCAAAACCTCTGACTGTAAAATCTTGTGGGGGTTGTGAAGGCAGGAGAAACTCTCAGTCTCACAGGAGAGTCTGTTGGAGATACCCACAGGGTCCTAGAATGCACATAAACCCACACACCTGGGAATCAGCACCTGAAAGGGCACGATCTGTTTGTGGGAAGTGAGAGAAGTGACAGAAATTGGGGTGAGAGATGAGCAAATGGCATTGTTCCCTCTCTGACCCCTCTCCCACAGACAGCTCCACAAAGAAGCAAAGAGGTATTGTCCCACCCTGTTGAATACCTAAGACTTATCATGTGTTTCCTTCCATGTTTGTAACAGTAAGTGGAACTTAGGCACTCAACAGATAAGTTAAATGAACAAATAAAGCCTATACCTATTCAGTGTCTGATATTCTTGGCCATGTTCTACTACAGTGAAGTATTCCTGCAGACCTACATTTTGTACATGGTCACTTATCTAAATCATATCTTTTTCAGGAAATGCACTCAGCAAACTGAAAAGGCTCACATGATATATCAAATATTTCTAACACTGGAATGAGTCCAAAAATGAAAGTTAGCATTTAGATCTTTAAAAAGTAATCTTACTGCTAGTGTGCCCTGGCTGGTGTGACTCAGAGGACTGAATGCCAGCCTGTGAAGCAAAGGGTTGCCAACTGGATTCCTAGTCAGGGCACATGCCTGGGTTGCAGGCCAGGTCCCCAGGAAGGGGGCACATGAGAGGCAACCACACATTGATGTTTCTCTCCCTCTTTCTCTCTCACTAATCATCTTTCTAAAAATAAATCAACAAAATCTTAAAAAAATAATAAAATAAAACAGAATCCTACTGCTAGTGTAGGTTGACATTGTTTTATTACATTGAGGGTCATAATAAAGGTAAATCTCCACTGAGCTTCATTCTCTAAAACAGTTCCCTGAAAAAAATGCTGATGAACTTCATTTTTCTTTGCACAGTCTCAAAGACTAAGCAAAACAAAATACACAAAAAAGCAATAAGCAAAAATCATGGGTCAAAAATCACATTTCTGCAACTTATTAGAATATAATTGATATATACTTAAACTCTTGAGACTCAGTTTTTTAATATATAAAATGGACAAAATCAAATGCTATTAGAATGCTTCTTCTTATAAAGCTTTAATTTAGGTATTTATTTCTAAGATTTGTGTACTCTTTCCAGACTCTGTTAGCAGGACATAGGTTTTATCTTTATTCTAGTAGTTTTCCTGTTAGTTCATGAGAATTGTACTTAAAGTATTTTCCACTTGGGAGTTAAGAATTGGATTTAACACTTAGTTCTTGTTAGAATATTTTCTTTCCCCTTCATAGATATTATATTCAGTCTCTCTCATGTTAGCAGTACTGTGCCTTACTGCAAATGAGGTCTCCAGGGAAATAAGCAGATGTTATATTTTTATGTAAAATTTAATGCATGCAATGTTAAAAAAAACATGTATTGATTATTCTTCTATAAGTTAGGTTCTTTAGATACATGGTTATTTTTAATCTTCACAGCAAACCCAGAAAGTACAAAATTATTTTTCCATTTTGCAGATGGAGAAAGTAAGACTTGGAACAATCAAGTGATGTGCCCAAGGCAACTCAAGTGAGTAGTAAATCATTACTCAAAGGCAGAACTCCATGGCATTCCAGGTTGTATTGTTTCCTCTACCCACAAAACAAATAAATAGAGAAGCAAACAATTTCTGAGCAAGTAGATAACTATGCTCCTCACTATGAGACAAGTTAGACATAACTATTTTTACAAGTGTCAAGGCTTACAAGGGGCTTAATCAACACAATGATACAATTTTTAAATCATTTAACATAAACTTATGAGAATCATGGGCAATATTTATGCGGCAACTACATTTCTCCTTAAGGAATTATTCATCCCAGCGATCTTTTCAAGTAAATAAGCATTACTTGATAATAATTTAAATTTAGAGAAAAATTGAAATGATTAGACATTAAAAGACATGTCTTATTTTATTGTTTCAGAAGAATCAGAGCTAGGGAGGAGACACAGAAATGAATTATTTAATTTCCCCAAATTTATTAATCTGATAAAATGTCAACTACAAGGAGGGCATTTGACACTAGATAAAATGATCTGCACGGTCACTTCTATAACACAACAGTTGTTGTCTTTTTTTTTCCCTTGCACTTCTCTTAAGACTCTCTCAGTATGGGGCTGTAGAATTTTTATATTTGAAATATCTTTAAGAATAGAATGCTGCTAGGAACACAGGATCTTAATAAATGTGATTTGATAAAAAAACAGCAAAGTTCAGCGTTTGCACCCAAGAGTACAATGTAACCAGCTTTATTTGATAAAGCATCATTCACTCAGACTGGAGCCTCTAGTACAGCTCATAATAGCACAAAGAAATATTGAATATAAAGAGAAAGACATATTTTCCAATGAAGTATTAAAGAGATGAAATGAGCTGAAAGATCAGGGAGTGAGAATGTTTTAGAAGGGTAAGATGAAGGAGGAGAGTTTCTAGCATGCAGAGAGACAAGAATACCACAGTGGGCTTTTTAAAAATAATACCCTTTCAACTAAAAGGAACATTATGTCCACAACTGTCCACAAATGTGTGTGTTTATGTGTGTATTTAAAATTTAATTATTGCTGGGACCTACACTGTGATAAAGATACTATCAATCCTTTTTTTACTGATGAGGAAACTGAGGCTCAGAAAGGTTAAATGGCTCCTCCTGGGATCCTAACCCATCCTGACTCCACAGCTAGAGATGGAAGCTACTTTTCTCTATTAGGTATATTCCAGAATCTCACTCCAGGATTAGGGGAACTAGAGACAGGCTCCTTATAGTACCTTGGGTTGAGAGAAATCTAACATGCACAGAAGATCACAGATGGAATAAGAAAGTTGATTTCATTCATTATTCATTCATTCAATCAAATGCATTGGACGCCTAATATGTGCCAAAAACTGTTCCAAGAGCTAGTGACACAGTGATAACATTAAGCTTTGTTAGGATTAAACTACAATGAAAGAGTAAAAAAATAAGTATGCAATATATAATGCAGTGATAAATGCTTTGAAGAAAAATAACATAGGACATTATGTTCAAAGGTAACAGGGAAAGGAGCTTTGTTAGGAAACAAAGAGAAGATGTTATATGAGGAGACCCCTGAATTAAGAGAGGACACCTGCAATTAGAACTCCAGAGAAAGAGCATTTACAAAAAACAGTCTCCCAGGATGTGAGGAGCCAGGTGCGTGGGCCACGCAACAGGGATGATGTGATGCATGGGATGTGTGAGGGAAAGAGAGGCAGGAGGAAGGACACTGGGGTGGGCAAGGATGGAACTTGCAGGTCCTTGTGTGCTGTGTGGAAGGAGTTCAGAATTTATTTCAAGCATCAGCCACTAGGATGTTTGAGCAGGAGATAGTAACATGATCTGATTTAAGCTTTAAAGATTTCATTTTGGCTAAGCATGAATGTCAGGTGGGAGGATGTCCAACTCCCTAGGAGAAAGTAGACAGGTGGTTGGGACTAGGGTGATAGCAGCAGAGGAGGAGACAAGTTTGAGAAATGGAACTTGCTTGAAATGAGGAAGTTTGCACTGGAATAACCAACAAATTGTATCCCTGGATTAAAGACATAAAAGAAACGAAATTGTAAACAGAGACCACTCCTAAGTGTACAATGAACGATGACTGATAGGCTTTGAACCTCTCGTGACCAGAACACTATTTCCTGAAAATGAACTTGATGAGCCAAGAAATAATCAAGAAGGTAGCTTGGTGAGCATGGAATTTGAATAAGGGTCCAATTCATCCAATTCAGATGAATTGGATGCTGACCAGCACCAAAGAACATAGCCTGAGTCACCACTCTCACAGTGAGAATGCCCTTGCCACAGGGGTCAGAAAACCTGAAGTTCTGGGGCCATGATCCTGTGCACCCACTGCCATTCCAGGAATCATCTGCCTTTGGATCACTGCTCAGACTGGCTCAGAGTGTTTGCTCCTTAAAATTTTTCTTTTGCTGTACTCCAAGGGCTAACAATCTCCTACTTTTGCTGTGATTTGATTATTTTATGGTTGTATAGTGGGGTCTAAAATTTACCATTATTACCTGGGTGTGCAAAAGAATGTGGCTATTATTTTTCCTGTAACTGATCCAAATATTCTGACAAGCTTTTATTCCCAGAGGTGGAAGGGGTCAAAGGGTGAAACTAAGAATCGTCACTTTTCACCTCAAAATATTGTGGGTAATTTCCACTAAACTTACTCTCTTTGGACAGACTGTAGGATCAAATTCAGTGTTTAAACACTCTGATGGGATTGTCCTTCCTGCCAAAGGGTCTCCCCCACCCCTCCGTTTCTCTGACATGCCATCTGCGTATAGGCAGAAGCTCACGGAACCTCACAACAGCAGCAAAACGGGTTCTGGATGGGGTTGTGTCCTCCCTAGTTTCTCATAAGTGTGGTTGGTTTGATGGTCTCTGTATGCCAGTTAGTTTTTAAGTAAAATTAAAAATTAATGCATGTATGCATGTATGTATGTATTTTAAGCATAGTATGTGTTGGGAACCACCCTGCCTGGTTTCAGAAACTGTAACCCCAAATGGCTAAGGCTGAGTAAAGAAACCTTGGGACCATAAGCCATTAAGGAGACAAAGCTTATCTTCTTGGCAGGGGCACCGCCTCTGCCCCCTTTTACTTCACCCTGCTTGGCCCCAGGCAGATGACTGGTTAGCCAATGATGGGTAAGATTCCTCAAAGGAGGTAGGAGGTGACGACCTAAGACAGGCACGGTTGTAAAGGGAACCTCAGAGAAGGACTTGAGGGCCTATAGAAAAAGGGGGTGATGGACCCTTGCCCCTCAGCTTTGACATAGCCTGAGTCCTCATTTAGTCTGCAAGAAGTCCCTAATCTCTTGGCTACCTTACTTCCCCTGCCTTACTTAAGCCTGAAACAATACTGGGTACCACCCTGTGCTGGAAAGGGCGGGGTTCCCCAAGGCAATCAGGCCTAAGAAAGAATGCATAAAATCCTGTATGGATTTTTGCTTTGCTTATGCTTTGCTAAGAATACCCTCAATTTAAATGATAAGGGTCCAAGCATGAAATGAGTTTGTTTCCCCAAAGTTTTACGGCCCTTTAGCTGTCTGACCCTGACTCAAAATAAGTCCTCATAGTTCTTTAAATGTTATCTATTGTTTGATCATTACTGCCTGACAATGATTGATGAGCTTTATGTATAAACCCTGTTGTTCTGTGCAATTTAAACCCAATAAAAGCCCATTGAGGAACATGATCCTGGCCCTTCTCCTTTGAGAGATTAGCTACCTTTCTTCCCCAGGCAGATCACTTCGTGGTAGACTTACTTCCCCACAAGTATGTACTGCTGAAGTTTTTAATGCTTAATAATTAATTGCCTCTTACCTTGAGGTACCTGGTACTGAGTAGCTTCCACATTCTGGCAGCAGCTCTCAGAGGCCACCATCTTCTCAACATCTCTGGTATTCCTGCCCCAGGTCCCTTGGGAACCCCAGGGTCTTCTACACTTTGTACAGAGACATCTCTTAGAAAGCCTCTCTCTCCTTGCTGCTCTCCACCCCCAGACCACCCAGATGGAGAAGTGAAGAGGATCAGCCTTCACCTTCTATTCCCCCACAGCCTCTTTGGGGCAGCTTGCTGCCTTTCTCATCCCCACCTCTCCTCGGACTATGGCTTTTGGAGGGAGTCAGGCAGCATATGAACTTGGATGAAGAACCTCCAAATCTTTCTCCTTTGGGAACTATACTTAGTAACAAAAGATCCCTGCTCTTCCTTCCCACTAGCCTCCTTCTCTTTTCCATTGTAGTTTGGCCCTCACATTTCTTCTGGAATTAATGGCAGAAGGGATTCACAGAACAAAGCCTGCTAACTAACAAAGAAAAAAATGTGAAGATAGATAGATAGATACTCTTTAGATATGATCACCTTTAATCAGGCCAGCCACAGAGCCAAGATAGTGCCTATTGTTTATCTCTGCTCTGACCTTCCATGTGTGCTTAACATTAGGTCTTCACTCTCAGGAAGCCATCTGTTTCTCTTTTGTCAAAGTTTTTAGGGAGTACATGCGGCCCCTAACGATTTTTTAAAAATATAAGCAGAGTACTATGGTCATATAAAAAGAAACAAGAAAGGAATAATTGATATTTTAGAAGAGCTATATGCTAGAGACTGCTAGAAGATTTACATTTATTTTTCAAATTAATACAACAACTAAATGCAGTGTCTCCATTACAAATCGGGAAACAAAGACTGACTGCCAGAGAGAATATCAGATCAATAAAGTTATCTATTTACTAATATCCCACAGGTGCTTCGAACCACAAGTGTTTACCCTCTTCTACATTAAAGCTCCTCATCCCTATCCCCATTTTAGTTAGTGGCACTAATACAAAGCCAGATTCTAAGGTCAGAAAATTTGTAATCACACTCTCTTTCACTCATTTTTCTACCTAGGCAGATGCCATGTTTTAAAGCTTTTGTCACCTTAACATATTTTGTTCCTTTTTGTCCTCTTTCCACCATCTACTATGTCACTGGCTTGGTTCACACATTTATCAACTCATGTCAACAATACAATAGAATCCTAATTGGCCTATTTCATACTCCACATACTATGGAGTGGTATTTCTAACACATACAGTTGCTCATCTCATGTCCTCACTTAAAATTCCTCAGTGCCTCTCCATTTCCTTCTATATAAAGTCCATCCTCCTTAGCACAGCTTGAAAAGTGCCCTGACTTGCCTACTGCAGCCTTACCTTGGTGCATCCTGGTGTTTCACTTCTCTGCCTTTGCTTTTGCTGTTTTCTCAGCTTCAGATGCCTTTTACTTCTTTGTCTGTTTCTGTCAGTCCACTTATCTTCCAAACAAATCCAAGAGTAAAGCTTCTCTAATGCCCCAATTAAGATCAATCCGTTTCCCTAGGATGCCTTCTTCTTTGTGTATCTGTAGTTATTCAATGATATTTGTTTGCATCTCTTTTACCCAGGAAAGTCTTCGGCTCTTAGTTAGAACCTAATAAATATTCAACATCCATGTTAGAAAGGAGGCAAAGAAGGATAGGAAAGGAAAGAAATATCTGTATATATCTATATCTATATCATCTATCATCTATATCTATATCTAACGGGAAAAAAGGGGAAGAGAGATGGAGAAAGAGGTAGAATGGAGAATTATTAGTCAAGATTGCTATGCCCATTTCATGAGGTCCCTAAGTATTTGTCCTGAGAATAAGATAAAGACAAATGTTGGATCTACAAAGCATGTTTAAGAAGCTATCAGACCTGGAATACTCCCAGTTCACTTCTCTGTTTTTCCACATAAGTCAAGGGTTTTGGGCATCCCTTGCACAAAACACAGTGAGCATGAAGCTGAAGTAAATGTGTTTTGTTCTATTACTGTGATTTTCAGGAAAGATGAGTCAAAATACCTGCTATCCACATCCAAGACCAGTTATCAGCCCTGGCAGCTTCTGGGGGGTTGCCTGACCTCCTGGATTGTGATCTGGGTGTTTGACACATGCTGTTATAGAGAAAGCCCCCACCTGACCCTCAGGGTCAGGGGCCCGGAGACATAAGCATTGAATAGTGCAGAAGTCAGGTGCCACCTGCCATGAACTGAAATAGGAGCTGTGACTAGAAGGAAAATGAAATATGTGGACAAAAAATGATAAGGCTTATTTATTTGATTTATGGAAATAAAATATTACTTTGTGGTACTAGAGCTGCTTTTGTATCATATCTGCCTTGTCTCTTCTGCTATGCTTCCTTCCCAGTAGCTCTCCTGGAGTAAACTCAGATCAGACAATAATGAAGATAATGATGACAGTGTCAACCACAGCAGCAGCAGCAAGTAACAGGCACTGTACCTGCCAGGGTCAAGTACTAAATATTATATAGAATAGTATCAATAAATGCAATTCTCAACATAATTTTTCAAGATGGGTATTATGATGTCCATTTTATAGAAGCAGCAGTAAACTGAACATAACTTGTTTGAGGTCACATCCTAAGTAAAAATTTTAATTCAAGCCTCCAGTGGGTTTCCATCCCCCTAGAGTAAGTCCTGAGTCTGTTGGACCTGTGTGATTTATCTCCAACTGCTTCCTTCTCTTCTCACTGTGTCTTTTTACACCTATCAGCAGCAGTTGAGTTGGCATTCTCGCCTTCCTCATAAGTGTCTTGGGGTCCTTTGTATTTTCTGAGCTCCTTTTCTACACTATCTATCCTCAGTCTTTTACATGGCTGGATCCTTCTATTCAGAATTCCACTCAAACATCAACTCCACAGAGAGGTCTTCTTGGCCACTCAATCTGAAATAGTTCACAACGGTCTATTACACCCTATTCCAACCCAAATGACAGTGCCATCAGCTCCTGTATTTGAAGCCATATTTTAAAACATATACTAGCTCATGAATACTTGGCAAGTGGAAGGCCCAGACATCATCTCCATTTTACTGACAAAGAAGTGAAGCTAAGAGGGAGGACTTGGCAGTGAATACGGACAATCGATAGGTATAGATAGATCCATTGGCATGAGCCTGACACCACACTGGGCACTTCCACCTCATTCCCATACACAATCTGTTCTCATACAACCTACCTAAGCAGACCTAAACTTTGAATAGTTTTGAATTTTATGTCTAGTAACCATCTTATCACAACTTCTAGTGTCAAAATTATACAAAATTTAAAAGTTTTAAAAATATCAAGCATCTTGGTTGACCTATATACAGTAAACAAAGTTTGGTGATTATATATATATATTGCATATATAATGTATATATATTATATTTATATGGTATAGATAAATCAAAAATTCATTTGAGAGTGACAGAACAGCAAAAAGGGAAGAGAAAGATAAAAAGCCTAGTTTATTTCTCTGTTGTCTTGTTAGTTTCTCAGAGTTCTCCATTGACTTGATTTTAAGTAAGCTTTTCTTAAGCCTAAGAGTTCTGGGAAGCAAAGAGAATGTGTGTGCCAGGTGGGAATATGCCAAGAACTCCCAGATCCAATTTTTAAAATTCTTCTTCATAGCAAACATCCATTACACAGATTCTGTTGACAAATGACCTGGATCCTGCTGAGATGTGTTGGTTGTTCATTTCTGTTTAGTGTTGATGGAAGAGTCAACTACTAGGAATGCTACATTGTCACCAAGCCCCTGGGTCAGGGAGGCAGCATGATGTGAGGGAGAGACAACTGAACTGTGAGTTAGTAGACATCAGTTTAGCTACTAACCACCTGGGTGACCTTGAGGATGCTGGTAGAGTTTCTGAATTTTGCTTCTGTCAGTTGCCAAGTAAAACCATGGTATAGAAAAAAAGCTCCCTCTGGAATTAAAAGTCTATACTTTCTGGTTTTTATTTAAAGTAGGGAAAAAGTTTTATACTTCTCTTTAAACAAAGCAAAATAAAAGTAGTACTTGTTATGAGCACACTGTTCTTCCTCCTGTGTAGAACATCATTTCACCCTTATTTGGCTAATATCTACTCATCATTCAAGATTCACCTCAGAGTTCTCCTCTTGCAGAAAGCATTTACTGCGTGCCTCAGGTTGCTCTAGTTTGTCCCATCTTTGTGGTTCCAATTTTCCCTTTTATGTCTCATCCTGGAATGTTAATTAATTGAGGTCAGGTACTATGTCCTTTGTTATTTCTGTAACCCTGGTACATTGAATAGAAACAACTACATAGCAGATGGACATTAAATATGTGAGAATGAATAAATGTAGGAATAAATGAATGCTGGGAAGAAACAAAAAGAATTAGAAACAGGTAATGTTTTACATTTTTAGAATGCTTTAAATTTTATACACTGTATGAAATGTTTTTTCTGTGTTTGTTGGTCCCTTTTACAGGTAAGGATATGGAGGATCAGTGACATTGTAAGTCATCCAAGATCAAAAATCATATCCCAGGTCACTGGCAAAGCCTATTGACAACTCCAGTCATCTGGGCAGATTCTGCTCTCTTCCCCGCACCAGAGCACAGGCCATCAGCAGTTCTCAGTTGATTGGACTTACCAAGAATGCACAGGGTATGTAACTCAGAGTGGAATGTCGTCTGCCTCACAAGTTGAGGGGGGCAAGAGAGGTGCTGGGAGAGCTTCTGGTCTGGCTGTGGTGAGCTGGAAGTCTACTGGAGAAATGATGCAAAATGTCTGAAAATTTCAGTAACCTCTCCAGCCAGAAATGTGGGTCTGCCCCAGGAAGCACATGGCTAAGTGCCTAATGTATGATGTGGGATCAGCAGCGACCTTCTCCACTCACAAATGCTTCCAAAGGTAGCCAGGGCAGGGGCATATATGCAGAGGGCATCTGTAACACACCACAATCTGACAGCCTGGCAATGAGGATGATATTATGAAAAAATATGTTTTTATTTCAATCCATATTATTGAACATCTATTATGTATCCCCTTGGCAAGGACTGGGGATTTCTCCATCCATAAGACATATACTCTCACTATAATTTAATGAGCATATATTAGTTTTTCTGTGCTGTGCTAAGCATTTTTTGCATAGTATTTTATTCTTAAAAATCACAATAATTGGCTCTGACTAGGTAGCACAGTTGGTTAGAGCATTGTTCCAATAACACCAAGGTTGCAAGTTCAATCCCTGGTCAGGGCAAATATAAGCAGCAACCAAAAAATTCATCTATAAGTGGAACAACAAATTGATGTCTCTCTCTCCCTTTCTTTGCTCTCTTTAAAAATAAATTAATTAATCAATTAAAACATTACAATAACCCTATGAGGCAAATTTTGTTATACCATTTTTAGAGAAGAGGATACTGGGGCTTGGAGAGCTTGAGTTGCCTAACTAACGGTTGGTTAATGGTAGAGTCAGGCTGGAAATCCAGATCCTTTAGACTAGGGGTGTCAAACTCATTTTCACCGGGGGTCACATCAGCTTCCTGGTTGCCTTGAAAGAAAGGGCCGAAATAATTTTAGGACAGTATAAATGTAACTACTCCTTAACTGTTAAGGAGTTGAAATTACATTCAGACCTTTAAAGGCAACCATGAGGCTGATGTGGCCCCCCAGTGAAAATGAGTTTGACACCCCTGCTTTAGCCTGTAAGTCTTTCTGTCAAACCATGGGTTATATGCCAAGCAACTGCAGTCCTGGTAAATACAGATTCTGATTCAGTTTATTTGATATAGGACCTAAGACAGTGCTTTTTAAACTAGGTACCAGGTGATGCCTATGCTTTTAGTCTGCAGACCACGCATTGAGCAGAAAGGGTGTGGACCTGCCTGTCCAATCAGAACCCATTTTCCTCTCTTGCTTCCTAAGCAGGACCTAAATTTTCCTCACAACTTCATCTACCTGCTACAGACCACGAGACTCAGGAGCATTTGACTTTATCCCAGCTGCAGGCAATGTCTTACTCACTCTCTCGCTTTGTCCAATATGGTAGCTACTAGCTATTAAAATGAATTAAAATAAAACCTTTCATTTTCTCAGTTATACCTGCAAGCTTCAAAGGCACAATAGCCACAAGAGGCCAGTGGCTGCTATATTAGTCAGTGAAGACTGAGTGTTTCCTCATTGCAGAAAGTTCTATTCCAGATCAACCATAGTAATCCCACCTGCATTGTTTAAGAATTCTATTTTTAAGAGGATGAATAGTTGAGTTAAACTGGCCCAGCCTGGTTGAAGAATAGGATTATAGTCCTTGATTAAGGGAGAGATTTCTCCTCTCTCTCTCTCTCTCTGTCTGTCTCTCTGTCTCTCTCTCCCTCTCTCTCTCTCCCCCCATGCTAAACTAAACAGGAAATGTGTGTTGCTAGTGTCTCTTGGCAGTATCTGTGACCTTCAATGGAAGGAGGCAAAGCAGGATCCCTGATGGACCTTCACTAGTGGCCTCACTAAAACCTTTCTTACCTTCTGCTTCTGCTAACAAGAGATAATAAATTTCCTTATGATTGAAACCATTTTTGAGTCTGGTTTCTGTTACTTAATGTTAAAAGAAAATTGATAGACTTCTTTAATCTAAGTATAGGTGTGGGGCCAAAGATAAAGGAAGGCAAAAAGTTGCAGTGATTGCTCTCAAGTTCTATTTCGTTTCATGTAAAACATACATCATGCAGGAAAACACCAGTAATCAGAAGCTTCTGGAAGATAGCAAAATAGGTGCCAATTTGGAGTAGGAAAAGTCTCTTCTCTGTAAAAATCAAGGAAGTCTTCCTAGAGGTGATGATATTTCCGCAGGAAGTTGTAATAGGTAGATTTTGAGGCAAAGGTTTGCATGAGGGCACTTTAGAAGAGGAATTTTCATGAAAAAAAGTGAAAAGGTGGGGAAGGCAGAGGATTTCATTAAAACTGGCAAAAGCTTGGCACTGTGCTTGACATTACGGAATATATTAAACTGAAGTAGGTAGAGCCAGGCTGCCTTGCTGATTAATACATGAATCTGTGTGGAAAAGCCTCCTGATCATGTTCAGCATTTTATAATATTTAAACTATGTTAATAAGTACATGTTTGTTTGTTCTCCTTTATTTATAATATTGCAACAATGCAGAAAAACTAGACCTGGGTGGGTAATGTGGCCAGGGCCACAAACTAATAAATGGCAAGGCTAAAATTTGAACCCACACATCTACTAGCTCCTGACCTGACTATCTGGTGGTTGCAAAACGTGCTATGGCCTGAGAGTGACCTTTGCTGCTAACCAGGGACAATGTTACTCAATGCTCACTTTTGAAAGTGTCCTGGTATGGGTGACAAATTACTTGGTTACCCTACAATCCCTGCAGAGATGACTTTTGTGCCTTCCTTCCAGTTTTTAGGAGGATCGGTCAGACTGGCCTAGAGGAACAGGCCCGAAACTCCAGGGAGCAGTTTGCAGTGACCTTCCACCGAGTGTAGGAGCCAGGAGAAATTTTCACACCAGGCTGTAAAAATGGTTTTACCTTTGCAGCCGAAGGTTAAAGTCAGTAGTCAGTAAAGCTTTTTGAGGAGGGGATTAACCCAATTCGAACTCTACAACTTCCTTTAAATTGTTCAGAAAAAAAAAGTGTGTTTGTGTATGTTTGCTGTGCATGGGTGCATGGACAGAGACAGTGAGATGTGTAAAGCCAATTCTTTTTAAAGTACTATTTTCAATGTTCATGTAGACTTGAATACTTTTAAAGTATAAAAGAACAGCTAAAATGTACAATAATGTGGATAAAATTACTTGGGTTAGCAATGAGTCAGTGGGGCTCAGCCATCCTAATGTGGGCAATTAGAAGTTAATGACACTGCCCTTTATACTCACAGCCTGGTGGACTTGCATGCCAATCACATCACACAGTACATGACTCACGAAAGCTGCACAAGGAAAACCAGTTTCTTTCAAGGGTTTGCCTGTTCCCTCTGACACCAGCAGGTCTCTGAGCCGTGTGTGCCGTCGTCTCCGCTGTACAGGCTTGAATCCAGTTCTCCACTTCCTCAGCCTGCTGCCCTAACACATACAGCTTTGGAACTCATCATGTCTGACTCCAAAGCCCACTGCATACCAATAGATTCGGTTTTCTGATAAGGACACACTGGCCGGAATTATATCTAAGCCTGGGTAATCGTTTGGGAAAAAAACGCTAAGTGATAGACACGGTACAGATCTCAGTGTGTGAGAAATTGGGGAGGAGATTTAGGTGAGCCGTGCTTTGCGAGCAGAGTGGGTGCTCAAAGCTCAGCTCTGGGGCCTCTGATTCTAGTCTGGTTAAAACAGATATAACCTGGAATAGATGTCAGAGAGTCACACCAGACAAGTGTGTAGGCTGAGAGTACCAAATGGGTCAATTCTTGATCACAAGAAGGAGCAGGACTGAATCTTCTTTTGGCTGGAGATGGGTGAGGAACCAAAGGTTTCAGGACAACCATGGACCTCAGCAAGGGAACACAGGAGAGAGTGTGAGGGTGGGGTGAGTCTTACTGATGCTAACTACATGGAATATAGAAATCACCTTAAATGAAGAAGTTTGCTTAATTAGTAAAGAATATTTGGGTTGATATTCTTTAGTCCTCCTATTTTCCTCCATTATGAGAGAATGGAACACAGAGAAATACAGAGGACAGAACAGCCAACTTATCTAAATGTTAATGACAATAACTACTGGCCTGGAGAAAATCTTTTAGTTCAACTAAAATGTTTCACAAACATCATTGAGAGGATTTGTGTGGGGTTAGCAGTTCTCCTAGCAATGAGGGGACTTTATCCAGGCTAGCATGACTTCCCAGCAGAGCATTAACACTCTGTGGGCTGACTGGAGAGTTGGAAGCATGGGACTGTCTAAACATGGTGGCAAAGGAGGAAGAAGGGACAGACTGTGAAGGTCATGGTGACAAAGGCTGAAGTAGGCAGGGCTGGGTAACTACATGTAGTGTGATTAGGCCAGACTGTCCTTGACATTCATTGGCTTGTCTCACACTCATAGTGCAAGGGTCAGCCCGCTGACACACTGTCAACTCTTTTGGGATGCTTTTACTGACAGTTTAGAGTGCAGAGTAGAGGAAAGTGTGGGGACTACGGGGAGGGATGTAAGTGTATAGCTATAGTCTTGGACTAAGAGAGTACCCTGGGATTTTGTGACAGAGAAAACTTTGGGAGAGATCTGACAACAAAGATTCTCAAAGTGTGATATTCAGACCAGCAGCAGCAGCAGCAGCAGCATCTGAAACCTTGTTAGGCATGCATAGTCTCAGGTCCTGTACCAGACCTACAGAATCAGAAACTCTGAGAGTGGGGGCCCATCCATCTGTATTTCAACAAGCCCTCCAGGTGATTTTGATGCATCCTAAATAAAGAGAAAACCACGTGCTACATTGCTGCATTCAACTTCTCCTAACTTGCGTACACTCCCCTCTTTACTCACCTCTGTCGCCAACACCCAATTTCTACTTTACCCTCTCCATTAAAGTGCTGTGACAGCTTATTTAACCTCATTTCCAAATTAAAGTCTTCTACATGCCCCACACTGTAACCAGAGTGACATTTTTAAAGGCACAAGAGATGCTAGTTGACGTGATTCAGTTGGTTGGAGCATTGTCCCATAAACAGAAAGGTTGTAGGTTCACTTCCCGGTCAGGGTACATGCCTAGATTGCAGGTTTGGTCCTCTTGGGGGCATGTATGAGAGAACACCAATGGATGTTTCTCTTTCATATGGTTATTTCTCTCCCTCTCTCTCTCCTGTCATCTCTCTCTAAAATCAATAAGCATGTCCTTGGATGATGATAATAAATATAAATAAATAAATAAATAAATAGCACAATTTATCCCACCAGTTCCCTGCTTAAATTCTTCATTCCAAAGAATTTCCTGCAGTGTTGTTTTGTGAAATTCAAATAGATGTTGAGAGAAGAAAAAAATATATATTTGTATATTTTAAAAATTTGATTAAACTA
Source organism: Tonatia bakeri (assembly GCA_004024845.1). Classification (NCBI taxonomy): domain Eukaryota; kingdom Metazoa; phylum Chordata; class Mammalia; order Chiroptera; family Phyllostomidae; genus Tonatia; species Tonatia bakeri. Next base: position 184,632 of record PVIA01000845.1, read on the forward strand.
AGTTGAACAGATTTCTTTCTTTTCAAAAGCTTTAATAAGCTGGTGTGCAACATAGATTTCCAAGAAGTAAAGCATTTTTCAAACTTATTTGTCTTTGGAACCTGTTTTAGAGGAGCATCTTGTGAGAATTGGAAACTGCCATCCAATGACATGAAGGCCAAGCTCCTTGGCATGGCCCCTTAGCCTGGCCTCTGAAGTCTCACCCCTACTGGCATTGCCAACATCCTCCCCCCACCCTGCTCTGCTATGGTCCTAATCCTGCAGTCACCTCTGGACATCTCATGACCTACTCGGCATTCCTGAAAACACCATTTACTAGTTGTCCTTTGTTCTTCTTGCCCTCTGCTTGAAATGTCCTTCTCTGTGTCCCTGTATTGAAACTCTCCCCTTGAAAGACTGAACCTAAAAGTCATTTCTTTTCTGAAAACTTTCTAGATTCATTTAAAACAGGTTTTTTTAGCTCCCTCGTTTACTCTCAAATTTTTGTGCATATCTTTACCAGAGAACTACCACATTGCAGGAGAGCTAGGTGTTGACTAGCAAGTTTGCTTCTATGACTAGGTGGGGGATATCTTAAAGCTCAGGAATGTACATTATCTATCTATCATCTATCTATCTATCATCTATCTATCATCTATCTATCTGATATATCTACCTGCCTTCCCTCTATCCATCCACAATGATGAGTATACATTGTACTCAAAAAAACATTTTAAATAAAAATGTGATAACATGTTAACCTGGCAAAAAAACCTATTTGTATTAAAAATTCCATTTAGGGTAGAAAAGTACTCATGTGCAATAGCTTTATATGCGTTCATCTTTTTCAAAGTTATCAGACAAATACTTCAGGCAAGTAGTGAAAAAAAGTTTTATGGGGTTAAAAGATATCACCTCATTGTTTCTCCAACTTGTCTATCTCAAAATTCGACTGTCCATTTAAGAACATGTTCATGTTAGATGTTACAGTATTTGAGGATAGAAACCCTAACTCGTGCTTGCACCTTAGTGCCCATCACCGTGTTGGGCACTAGCAGCCGCTGATATAATGTTATTTTGTTCTCTAACTTTAATCTGACTTTTCTTTCTAAGACAGGCTTATAACTCACCTTGTCCAGAATTTCTTTTGCTACCAAAAGTCCAAATTCTCACTTTTGAAGACTCTTTACATCCACTAACCCCTTTAGCCAATGTTTAGATTTGACCTTTGCAATCAGATAAGTAACACAGGAAGATACAGTTAAAGATTGCTGTAAGCTAAAGATTGGGTCTCCCCCAAATACATACACTGAGGCCCTAAGCCACAATGTTATGGTATTTGGAGATGGGGCCTTTGGGAAGTAACCGGGTTTCGATGATGTCATAAGGGTGATGCTCTCATGTTAAACAAGAGGAAGAGACACAAGATCTCTCTTTGTATGCACCAACCAACAAACAACCATGTGAGGCTGTCACCAGAACGCTGACCCTCGAAAAGAACCTGTTCATGCCATGCTGGCACTCTGATCTTAAACATCCTTCTCCTAGAAACACAAGAAATAAACATTTGTTATTTAAGCCACCCTATCTGTGGTAATTTGTGATAGCAGCCCAAAATCAGATCAGAACTGACTTTAATGGGTGCATCTATTATAACCAAGTAATCAGAATGCACGTGAACCACCTACTCTAGTGCTGTCCCATACCAACTTTTTGAAGAAGCCATTGTGAAGCTTTACTGAGTAGCTGACTAAGTAGCATTTAATGTTTGAAGATCGGGAAGTGGAAAATAAAGAGGTGTAATTGCTAAGTAGCATACAATTACTTAATGTGTCATGTTTGTAAAAATGCATGCAAAAACTTTATTCTCCCATCTGGATTGTAAATGAAATAAAATGGAGAATATTTTTCCTTCTTACTCTTTTTTCCTAGCCTCATAGTTTGTGCCATATTTTGGATTATAAGCATTCCTCAAACATTTTTAAGCCTTTGCTATTCCCCAGGTCCTGTGTGGGATCAACTGTAACTGCTTGCTTTTTAGAATGAGTTGAATTGAAAAGTCTAAAATGAATGTTACCTCTTCCTATGCCTTTTCTTATTTATGAAAATGATCTGAAAACTAATTCAGATCATCTAACTTCTACCCATATTTTAATGCCCTGCTAAAATTATGCTACTATCCCAAAGCTTTCCCTTATGTTCAAAGTCATGATCAATCTCTTCTTGCCTTATTCTATTACTGCCTTTTATTTTTACTTATCATAAGTATTGCTCCCTGTTTTACATATTTTGGGTGCCTCATGTGCTTCACTGCACACTCTCCAGCCTATTCTTTTGGCTCAGTAGCACTCAGGACTAGACCGCAGTGCCCTATTCATCTCAGAAGGGCATTATCAGATTTGAGCTCAGATTGTACGTAGGGCAATTAGCTCAATATCCCACACTCCAATTAGCTTTTGCTTTCTCTCACTTTCTCTATTCCTAGTACTCTACTCCTATTCTCTGGGTCACTTCACACAATGAGCTATCTGCATGCAAATTCTTTCTCAGGCTCTGTGTGTTTGATGGTGGTGCTAGGGAGAGAGGCATTCAGTCCCAACTTCTTATCCATCTCACTCACCTGGCTATAACCTCCTAGAAGGAAAAAAATCACATTTCCTTAATTTATATATCCCCAGCTCAAAGAACCAGCACTGATCAGTTGATGTTATTGAACAAAACCTGTAAGGTCTATAAGGGCAGGGACAGCATTCTTAATTTATGTGTTTATTTAACAAATATTTATCTGTGTGTCTTCCATATGTCAGACACTGCTCTGGTGGCTACAGGCAGAGATAACAAAGTTCCAGCCCTCGTGAAGATTGCATTCTAGTCATTGGATAAGCATACAAATATGCAGTATGTGCAATGATATAAAATACTGTGAAGAAAACAAATCAGGGAGGGGGCAGCCATTTAAGGGGGCACATGCAGTTTTATATGGGGTGTTTAGAGAAGGCAACGCTGAAGGATTTTTATTATAGATCTGAAGTCAAGGAGGAGTAGGTCATTAGAAGAACAGGGAATTCAGAGCCCTAAAGCACAGGGAGCCCAAGGAGCTCAGTGTGGCTGAGGCAGAACAAACAGGAAAAGATGAGGAGGTGACATGGTGTGACAAGTGCCAGAGCACAAGGGTTCATGGGCTCTTGTAGGACATTTGGCTTTTACTCTAAGTGAATGAGTAAACACTGAAAAATATGGGCAGAGAATTGCCCTAATTAAATTCATAGTTTAAGGAGTTATTATTTTGTTTTGAGAAGAGACAGAAGAAGGCCAGGTGGGAAGCAGAAAGCCAGGTTAAGAGAGCCTTCCTTTGATCAAGGCAAAGATGATACTGGCTTTCTCCAGATTAGGAGAGGTAAAGTGGGCAAGGAGTGGATATATGGATATATTTTATAGATAGAAACACTGAGGTTTGCTAATAGATTTGATGCAGAGTATAAGAGAGCAAAAATCAAGGGTGAATCCATAGATTTTGCTTGAGCTACTAGAAAAATAGAGTTGAAATTTTTTCAGAGGTAATAGACTGTGGAATGAGACAGATCATAAAGTGGTAGGAATAAGAACTTCATTGTTAGAACTCTTAATTTTGAGATGCCTGTCAGACAGCCAAGTGGTAAAGTCAAATAAGCAGTTGGATGCACAAGTCTGGAGTTCAGAGCATGAGCTGACCTAGGTTGACAGATATAATATTTAAAACCATGTAGCTTGATGGTATTAGCTAAGGGTAACCTTGGATAGAAAGTAGAAGAAGTGAGAGAAATAAGACCTAAAACATTATAAGTTTTATAATGGTTTAGGAACTAGGCAATGGTGATGAGCCAGCAACAAAGGAACTGAGTGAAGAGGAAAGAACACAATGGTATCCTGAAAAGATAAGTGCAGGAGATGTTCCAAGGAACAGAGAGTAATGAGCTCTGACAAATGCTGCTGAAAAGTCAAGTAAGGTGAGACCAAGAATTAACCTCTGAGTTTATCAACACTGCAGTTATAGCAACACCAGTAGGACCTATTCTGATGGAAAGGTGGAGATGGACATCTGTTTACAATTGACCAAGAGAAAATGACAAGAGGGAAATCGGTGACCACATAATAATCATCTCTCTTTTTTTTCTTAGAGTTATGGTATATTATATGTAATAAATTATATGGATTATGAGTTATATGTAATCCATGGATTCATTTTAGAGACAAGGAGCTCATCTCCAAAATAACACAGTTCTTTTCATCATACTCTGAACCATAAAAAACCAGAAATTTAAAAATTATTTTTTACCATATCAAAATTATTCATTTGGTGAACATAATATATATTTTTTAAAGATTTTATTTTATTTTTAGAGAGGGAAGGGAGGGAGAAAGAGAGAGAGAGAAACATCAATGTGTGGTTGCTGGGGGCCATGGCCTGCAACCCAGGCATGTGACCCGAATGGGAATCGAACCTGTGATGCTTTGATTCGCAGCCTGCGCTCAATCCACTGAGCTACGCCAGCCAGGGCTGAACATAATATATTTAACACAACCTGATAATACAAGAACTATTTGTATCCTCATTTTATAGATGAGGAAATTCTGTTTAGAAATGGATAAATAAAATCTTTTAAAAAAGACAGTGAGGAAGGGAGGGAGAAAGAGAGGGAGAGAAACATCAATGTGTGGTTGTCTCTTACGTGCCTCCAACTGGGGACCTGGCCAGCAACCCAGGCATGTGCCCTGACTGGGAATAGAATTGGCAACCCTTTGGTTCACAGGCTGGTACTCAATCCACTGAGCTACACCAGCCAGGGCAATAAATAAAATCTTAAAAAAAAAATAAAATTAAAATAAACCATTATGCTGTATGTTTTTGCCTTTTTACCAACTGTATATTATCAAATGATAATGAGTAGTAATAATGAACATTATCTCAAACATGTCCTGGTCACATAGGGTGGGATAACACCTGTATTTAAGTTCTAACTCAACCATTGCTCCTGTGTCTTAGTGGCTTTTCCTTGTCTGTCACCATGAGATTCAAAATGAAATCCCATGAAGGCAAATTAGAATAAAGAAGACAGTCTGTGCTATTCTGCCCCCTTATTACTCAACCCCATTATTCTAACTCCCATTTTCTTTCTCTGAGACATGAAAGTAGCCTCTGAATTATTTTCTCCACATCCACTCTTGTTCTCCTTCCATTCATCTTCAACACTTTAACCAAAGTAACTTTATAAAACACAAAACTTGATCAGGTCACTCTTCCAATTTAAAGATTTTAAAGGTAATTCTCCATTGCGCTTAAACATTTTTTAAGAACTATTCATATTTCTGACCCTGACTACCTTAACTGCTAATCATATATCATTCTTCTTATCTTTCTAAGACTATGTCTTAAAGAGTCTTAAAGACTAGCCGTGTTACTTTTTCTGTCTTCTCATGCTGTTCCATCTGCCAGGAGAGCTCCCTGACCCATTCTTCATCCATTAATTAGTTGCAACTCATATCTCAGAGCTCAATTCAAATTCACTTTCATAGGGTAATATTCTTTAATGCCCCCACCATTACCTTCAGGGTAGATTCATTTATCCTGTTATATGTTCTTATAGACCCTGCACTTCTTTGTAGTCCTTATTAAAACTGAAATTATACATGTGTTATATGATAATTTATCTGAAGACTGTAATCCCTGATAGGAAGTGTTCTTCACAAGTTAAAAATTGTCATTCCCTATTGTTCCCTTAGGCAGCTAGGATTTAACAAAAGAGAAGAGAGCTAGACTGGCTGAGCTTGATTAAGACTTGAGTTACAGTTTTAGACACCTGGGGGAAAGCCACATCCTCCACCAAAGGGGACTTATCCCAGGAAGATCAGCTTCCCAATCTTCCCCAGGGACAAATGGCCATTAGCTGGTGTTACCAGGGAGGAATAGGAGAAAGTCCCTTGTTAAGCACAGGTACAGTAGAAGTCAATGATGGTGGGAGCAATAAGCGCATGCTCAGTAGAACAAAATGATGCAGCAGAATTTTGGCGCAAGCCCAGTGAAACCAAAATGGTGACATAAAGCAGCATAGTCTAATCTTGGAAAAGAATCAGATTTGATAAGAGTGTGGAACCCCTGAAAGTCCAGGAAAAAGGTGGGTTGTGGGGCAAGCCCAGTAGAAGCCTGGGAAAACCCAGGAAGTAGGTTGGATAAGGGACTCAAGAGGTGGAAAATTTTGGTTTAGGCTAAATAGTTATAAGCTTAGAAAGTAATGCATATGTTAAAGCATTTGTTTCAGAAACTACAGATAAGGCCCATCATGACTCCTGAGAAAGATAGCTTACTTCCTGGAGCACTGCTAAAGATTACCACCAGGGGACAAGTGGAGGCATCTGGGCCATTGTTCTCCAGGGAGAGACTGATGACCACCAGCCCCTGGAAATAGCTAACTGCCTGGGACAAGAATGCTGCAGTTTCTTTCACCTAATTTTCCCTGAATTTCAAAACCCCTCACTGTACCTTATTTATTTCCTGTTATAAAAGCTTTGGCTTGGAAAGAAAATTTAAGATGGTCTATTAGGTATGAACCCAGCATCTTCTCAGATCACTGGCCATCTGAATAAAGCGCCCATAAAGATTCAATCCATGTCTCTGCTTATTGGGTTTGGCATGTGACAGGTAGCACGTGCTCTGCTGTCTTTTCTGGTTTCAAAAGCATGCTTGCTTGTTCAGGAAAACCAAAAAAATATATGGAGAATTATTGAGGATCTCAGAGCAGCTGCTCCTAGAACCTCTTGGTCCTCCATTTTCCCCAAGGGCATATTATTTTCCTTCACCCCAATAAATCTTGCCACTGCACTTAAATTTGTCCCACACATGTGCCCGTTGAAATTCCTTTCCTGCAACACTGCAAAAACCCATTTTCACTGGCATCTGCTTTCTGGTGACCACAAAGGAACTAAAGAAGTAGTGGCTGTGGTAAAACTGGGATCACACTAACCAATTGAGCTGAGGTTCCCCACCCCTGTCCCAGATGTTTTCATGCCACAAATAGTGGTCATGGGTAAGACATTTAAAAGCCATTATGGTGATGCCACCAGAAAAAAAACAAAGTCTCCCATGTCTAGATAACCTGGTAATGATATGGGCCAGATGGACAAGGCAGCCTACTAGGCTCAAGAAAACCATTTGCCCACCAAGGAACACTAGTTCACAAAACAGAGCTCAAACCCTGAGGCAGTTCTATGATAGGACTAGGGAAAACACTGGGATGCTGGAACTAATCTTCCTCTTAACGGCCTCTGATACTCCTTGCTTAACCTCTACCAGTGTATCAGACAAGTATTTTTGTGCACTTTTGTCCCTATTGCTTGGACCAACATGGCTGATCATTTTTTTCAGGCTCTTATGTCAGTTTTGTGTTTTATACCATATTGCAATCTTCAGCAAGGCCTTTGCCCTTGTCGGGAGTGAGGGGCAAGAAATGGGCGTTGGGATGCTAAGACTAGCAATGAAGTTGGGCAAGGAACAGGCCTCCAGAAGCCTAGGCATGTAAAGAAGGGGTTGCCTCCTATCCTAGGCTCTGCCTACATATAACTTGTGGGGCTGGGAAGCACATAGTACATTCATGCCTCCCTTAGCTACCTACCCAGCTTCTTTCTCTTTTACAAGGAAGAACATCTCTCTCTCCAAAGACAATGTACAATACCACAACCATAGTGCCTTGAAAGACACCTTTTGAAGTATATACACACCAACCGGGAGAAATTTAAATTTGGGTCCTTCAAGTTAAAAGCTTATACATAATGGGCATTATAAACAGAAGCCCTTCTAGGAGAAGCTTGCATTTCTTTGCCTTACCTTTGAGATGCAAATACTTGGTCTTCAAGAACTCTTATCTGGGCCACCTTTTAGAATGAAAATTTCTGGGAGGTAAATTTTACCAAGAGAGGGAAAAAAAAACTTAACCATCTGAATAAATCAATTTAACTTATTTCAGCTGTTCCTTTCTAAATCAGTAAGTTCTGCATTACAATACCTATCTCATGGAAGTATGTCTTTTAAATGTATAAGTGTTTGCCAATAGAAGAGCCTATGTTTCTAGAAGTTATAAAATGTATTTGCTCTTGTAAAGAATGCTAAGTGCTTACTTTTTAGCTGTCTAATACAGAGTTGGAGTTTGGTCCTTTTCATTGTTAAAGGGACAAGAATTTTTCTTTTGTTTTGTATTTTTCTCCTTACCTGATCCCTCCAAAGTTTGGCAATTCTAAATGTGTAAGTCGGGAAAATAAGTTTGTTTGCATAAATCCAATAAGAAGGTGTTCTCTTTATAATAAGATACATAAAGCCAGTTTCCAACTGTGGTTTTATTCGCCAAGATTTTGCCTGGAATGTCACGTCTGGGAGAGACATGCCTGGACTCTGGCTGGATGTCACCAGAAAGCATTAAGGAATTAAGACTGACTTTGAAAGCTGATAAAAGGATGCTGGAGAAATACCCTTACACTTTGCTTTATTCCTATGGGTTAGGGAAATCTTTCCAGGAAGGGAACAAAGCTTGCTTTCCTGAAAGATGGCAAAGAAGGAACCTCAAGACAGTTCTGGAGACCTCAAGAACTTGAGAAATTACCCAATTCTATAATTATTGCAGGCAAAGTATGATGGTGACTGTGTGGCTAGGCTTCTTTGCCCTGAGGGTCTCATTAAAGCTTAATCTGAATACTTCTTATATGGTTCCAGCAAAGCAGATTTTAAAAAGCCTATAGAATCAATTACTATTCTTGTTGTTTTCATAAAAATAATCAGGCCAAATTGAAACTGATGTAATGCTTAACTTGATTCTTTGATAAAAATGGCAGTAATTTTAGGAAGAGGAATTGTGTTTTAATAGAAATCACAATGCCTAGTTGTGAATACTAGGCTCTAGTTCAGTTAATTGTCTTCAAAATATTGTGTTTTTACATATAAACTGAACTGGTTCCTGAATTCTTCATTTCCTTCAATCCTCCAAACTAATGTCTTATTTTATTCTTTCTCTCATTCTTTGACTAGAAATCGTTATGAACTAAAAATTTCTTCCTAAGACTGTTTGTATACACCATACAAAATTTATCTGAGCATCTTATGACATCACCAGAGATGACCAAACTGAAGACAAGAAGGATCTATCAGATCATCACTGTGTGCTTTTATTCTAGCAAAAGACTTACATCTGAAAATCTTCTCAATTGACAGTCTTGCAGACCTAAAAACTGGTTTATGATTTGCTGTGTTCATTAACCTTCGTGGGGTTATTTTTGCATTTCTGTTTCATAGACATAACCCTTATTAAATACCTGATTTGCTTATTTATATAGTAGGGGACCTCCTTTCGAAGCCGATCTGTATTGCTGCCTCCTGAAATGAGATTCAACAACTTGGCTAAACTGACTTGCTTTTAGGACTAGGTAGTTGAGTGGCTAAAATGTGAAGTGGTCTATTGGCTTTACTTCTGGAATATAAAACTTCATTACTTAAAGGCAGGACCGAAGGGACCAAATTCTCCGATCTTGAAGCTGCTGTATTTTTTCTGCACAAGTAATTCAGGTGGAAAGACCTGCTTTGGGGATACCTTAGAATGTTCCCCTTAACCTAACTTAAATTAAGTATGGTAAACAAGAGGACTTTAGACAGGTGTGACACGCCTTTCTCCAGAGAAGCCCCTCCTCCAACTTAATCTGGGACATTGTAAAGTTGGTCCCACCCCCATCACCTTGTTCTTACTTCTCATAAGACTTTAAGTTGCTATAGTTCTCCTTCTCACTTTGGACCATGGCTTAAAAAAAAAAAGGTTTTATTTACTTATTTTTAGAGAGACAGGAAGGGAGGGAGAAAAAGAGGGAGAGAAACATCAATGTGTGAGACAAACATTGATCAGTCCCCTCTTGCACATGCCACAGCTGGAAATCAGGCCACAATTCAGACATGTGCCCTGACCAGGAATCAAACTGGTGACCTTTTGTTTTGTGGGGTGACACCCAACAAACTGAGCCATGACATCCAGGGCAGGAGTATGACTTTTAACCTTGTCAAATGTGTCACCTCTAGAATTCAACAAGGATGCCAGCCTGTCCAGCAGCACCATCCTTTCAACACCATGCATGACATATTCAAGGGACAGCAACAGACTGATCCAGAGTTTACAAAACCCTTCACCCTCATGTTAAAGCTCCTCTTCCCTTTTTCTATCTTCTTTTGGCAGATAGTAAGAATCTCTGGGCCCAGGGTTAGGCAGGACTGCGTCCCTTGACATCAGGGAGAACCTACAGAAAATGAGATCTTTATCTATTTACCCTTGTAAGATTACAGAGCCCCAAGTTCTTCAGGGGAAAAATGAGCTAGTGATGTGAGCTTGTGGAGAATACTCCCAAAGTAGTTGTGGGCACATCACTGGGTTAGAAATGGACAGGACTACAAAAAGAGCAGAGCTGAGCCCAAAGCTTTTGTCAAAAAAAAAATAGGTATTTGCAGTGTTGTGAGGGAGGAATTTCAAAGGACACACATGCATGGGAAGTTAGATAATAGTTCCAAGATTTATTAGGATAAAGGGAAGTAATGTACCCTCAGGGAAGTAGAGGGCAGGCAGACTCTAGTAGTAACTGCTCCGAGATCCTTGATACTTTCTCCATATAATATTTTGGCTTTCAGGAATAAGCAATTATTCCTTGGCAATTTTGGCTAATGGCCAGTTGTCCCCTGAAAAGGTTGAAAAGCTGAATTTGTGGGAATTAAGTCCCCTTTGGTAGAAAATGTGGCTTTCCTCTGGGGTGTCTGAAGTTGTAACTTCCAGACTTCATCAGGTTCAGCCAGTCTGGCTTCCTTCTCTTTTGTTAATTCTTAGCTGCCTACCCTAACACTATCACCATCACCATGCGTGGTAGTCAGTCAGCATTCAATAAGCATTTGTTTGAAATAATTAACTCACACTTTTATTTTACACATGTGTAAAATGGAAAGTGACTTCTGCCTTTCTACCTTGAAGGGATCTGGTGGGATCTGGACATACTATAACCTTTTGAGGTGCATACAAAACTCACAATGACATCCCTTTTGACTCTGAAAAATATCCCCCTTAATTTTTTAACAAAATAGTTTTCACAGGAGTAAATTTTCAAGTCATTTGTGTATCAGATCACACCTGGGTAGGCCAAAAACTGATACAATCAGGAGCCATTTATCAGGAGTTTGGAATTAAGCCTTCAATATGTCGATTCATTCTAGACTTATTTTTTAATGGGATGGATATATGGGGAAAAAAAAACTAAAAGAAAAACACCAAAATACCACAAGCAATAATAGCAGCAGCAACAAAAACCAAAACTAAAATTAGAGAGGCCGAGAATGGACATTTTCCAGATTTTGAGCAAGAAGCACAAAAAGGTGATATGCAGGAAAACAAAACAATCATACAGATATGCAGAAAGAAGCTAAAATAGAATTAGAGAAAAATTCCTGGTTTCCTTATGACTTTCCTTTTTTCTGGTTCTCCTTTTGTGGGACTTGGCTGCCTGCCTGCCCTTGAGCTGGTTCCACAAAACAGCTCTGTGTCCTTTACAGCAAGTTCTTCCCTTCCCTGCATAAGCCAGCTCTTCTGTGTCTATTGCTTGCAATGAAATGATTCTAATGAAAAAGGGTTTTAATACTCATAGAACACAGTAGGCACTCTATAAATAATAATTAATGTAACTATGATTACTACAAATGCCACTTGTACTGGTTAACATTTATTGACTATCTCCTACTTGACAGGTGCAAGGGCTTTTTAGTATAATAGTTCAAATTTTTGCAAAATCCCTGTAAAATAGATGCATTTCCTATTGAATTAGAATTTGCTCTGTATATAGCTATGTTCTTTATTACAGGTAAACATGGCAATGGGAGAGCCTCTGCCATTATTTTTTCTCATTGGCACATTGAACAGCTCCTAGTATACTAATTTGTATGAAGTATATATTGTTATGTGAATAACTGAATGGCCTTGTATAAGATTTTAAATATTTCTCAGCCATCATTTTCCATTTTTTAAGTAGAGATTCATGCCTGTTTCCCAAAACTGGAGTAAAAATCAAATATGTAAAAGTCATCTGAAAATACTGATATGAAGTATCAATTGCTATTTAGTTCTCTTAGTACTTTGGCAGGGCAGGAATCATCATCAATCTCATTTTACAAATGAGAACCCCAAGGCCATGAAGGTCAAATGGCATGTCTAAAGTTAACAAGTATTAAATATTAAAAAGACCATTAAAGAAAATAAAAACCTCTCTATCCTCCATATTTAAATCCATCAAGATACCAAATATAGTCAAAATAGACCTGAAGGGAAATTTATTTTTTAAAAAAATGAAAATGTATGTCATTTAGTAAATGTTTTTAATCTGTGACATTGGGATAAGCAAAGTAAAATGGAAGAGGATCAAACAAAAGGAGGTAAAAAGGAGGAATTCAATGAATAAGACTGACCTATATCAAGACCATGCCCAGATGGCTCACTATGGGATGCCACCTCATTAAAATATTATCACAAGAAAAACTATTTAGCATTATGTGGTCTTGATAGGTACACCATGGGGAAATTATGGGGGTGAGGGAAGTGTTCATTTTACACACAGGACAAATGATACTATGATGAAGAAAGGGTAGACTTGAATTGTTGAGCCTCTGTTATAGGAAACATTCTGGCTCTGAAGACCTATTAAGTGTCCCACTACCTATGATTTTAGTCAGTTTAAATAAAGTAGATTATTTGATACTGTTAGCATAGGTAGCTAAATATTAATAAAAGAAGGGAGCAAAAGGAATCAGACATTAAAGAGCCTAATGATCTAGAAAACTGAATTCAATATTGGCCCTGCTTTACTAGGAAGCTGCAGCTTCACACACTCCCAAGGAACCATCAGTTTATTCCCTGCAGATTACCAGATGGGGGACCGTACAACAAAGAAGAAATTCCTCTCCCGATGTATGCTCAAAAGAAGTCAAGATGGCTCAGTGGGAGGTGCTTCTATTATGAGGCAGGTGCAGTAAAAGTTAAAGTAGTAACTACCTGTCAGTCTAGCCTGGGAAAAGGATCAAGTTGGATAAGGAACACAGAACCCAGGAAGATGCAGGAAATGGATTGGTTAGGGAGAGAACCCTGCACCAGTCTGTGAAATATTAGAAAATTGACTTGTTAGATTGAAAGGGTGCCTGGTCCTTCCCAAGCCTGAAATGATATAACCTAGGCTTAACAAAGAGGCTCTCTTTCTCACCCTTCCTTGCTCAGTAACATGTGCTAACTCCCTTTGCTTGCATGTTCTTTTTCCACAGCAGCTATGTGGCCCTAGTAGCTGCCTGGGGTCTGATGGCTTCACAGATTCCAAGTGAAGGCCTGGGTACAGCAATGAAGTGAAGCCAGGAACAGAAGCTAAGGTAGCCAGATGGGGATAAAGGCTGTACTGAACTAAGCTTTGACATGGACTAAACGAATTGCACAGAAATTTGGACTTTGGCCTTTATACTGGGCTTGATGAAGACAAGACTGAACTTTTTCCAAGGCAGGATGGATGGTGATAGAACACTGGGAACCCAGGAGCAGTCCTTTGATTTTGCTTCTACAATAAAACCATACCATGCCACTAACCCCCATACATGGGTCCCTGGAATGCTTTCCTTGCAACTTTGAAAAAGAGCCCCATTTCCATCAGCAATAATACTAATGGCCTCATCTCTTCTACCTAGTGACCATCTGTTCTTAAATATAAAAATACTATCTCAAATTTAACATGAAAAATATATATTTCTCTTGGGAACCACCCTGCCTGGTATCAGAAGCTATAACCCCCGCCAAGGCTAAGGATGAGGGAATGACCTTGGAACTGTAAGCCAGCAAGGAGACAAGCTTATCTCCCTGGCAGGAGTGTTGCTTCTGCTTCTTTTACTTTACCCTGCCTGGTCCCCAATGCTTGGTCAGTTAGCCAATGACTGGTAAGATTCCCCAAGGGGGGAATGGCCTAAGACAGGCATGATCACATGGGAGGCCCCCAAGGAAGGACTTTGAGGGCTACACCAAAAGTGGGTGATGGACTCTCGCCCCTTGGCTTTGACATAGCCTGGGTCCTCACTGTCTGCAAGAAAATCTCCTAATCTCTTGGCTCTCACTTCCCTTGCTCCACCTAAGCCTGAAACAATGACAGAGGGTGGTGCCACCCTGTGCTGGAAAGGGCGGGTTCCCAGGGTGATCAGGCCTAAGAAAGAATATGTAAAATCCTGTGAAATGTGCTTTGTTTTGAATGCTCTCAATTGAATGATAAGGGCCCAAGGAAGAAGTAAGTTTGTTCCTTAAAGTCTTTACAGTTATTTAGCTATCTGACCCTGACTCAGAATAGGCCCTCAGAGTTCCTTGTTATTTGATCCTTACTTCCCGGCAATGAGTAATGAGCTTTACCTGAATTCCTGTGTAAACAAACCCAATAAAAGCCATTGAGGAAAAGGCTCTTGGCCCTTCTCCTTTGGGAGATGGGCCACCTTTCCTCCCCAAGCAGATCATGTCTTGGTAGACTTACTCTCATCTGTGGCAGCCCGGGGGCTCAGCAGACAAAGCTCCACCACATATTTCCTGGCCATTACCACCATCTACCAAAAAGAAAAAGAAAAGAAAACACTCTCCTTCCCCTGAAGTCTTCCCCAAGTTAGCAACTGACATCCTTATTTTTCTAATAGCTAAAGCTGAAGTTCTCCTTCATTTTTTCTCATATCCACAGTCAGTCTATTAGCAAATTCTACTAGCTTAATCTTTCAAACATGACCACCTCTCAATAATCTACAGTTATCATCCTGGCCAAGCCATCATCATCACTTGGCTAAAGGCAAGAGCCACCCTCCTGGTCTTCTGACTTGTTCCCTTGCCTCTCTTTACTTTATTTGATATATAACAGTCAGATTGATCTTTAAAAGTTTAGGGCCTTGGCTGGGTAGCTCATTTGGTTAGAACACCATTCTGATATGCCAAGGTTGCAGGTTTGACTTTCAGTCAGGGCACATACAAGAAGCAAACAATGAATGCATAAATAAGTAGAACAATGAATTGAGCTCTCTTTCTCTCTTTCACTCTCCCTTTCTAAAAAAGTCAATTAAAAATTTTAGAGAACCCTCTTTCTGTAATAGTTTTTCTTATCATTTAGAGAAAATGTCAAAATTTGTATAGTGGCTTATAATACATGACAAAATCTCTAAACATGGCACATATATACATATACATGCATATATGTATATGCTTATATATACATATATATATATATGAATAATGTTTTAGGTCTTATTTATTGACTTAAAAGGATATCTTTAACATAGCTGTTTTTATTTAAGAAATAACACATAAAAATAGCATGGAGTTGTACATAAGCATTGTATTCTAGTTGATAAAGTTCTCTAACTGGGGTTGGGGTAAATAGTGCTATGAATATATACTGGAATTAAACAACTAAGCAAATGGATAAAAAAGTGAGAGTGAGTTTTCTTATTATTAGTGTGAGAGGACAACAAATAAGCAAGAAGAGACAGATATTGGAACCTATGTGGTAATGAATTAGAGTTGGAGCCACCAGTATAAACTCATATTTTGCTTAATATAGATAATATAGATGGTCATGCATAAAAATATTTATAAATATGTGTATATACATTTGTTATTATACACACATATATTTCCTTTTTCTTTTAGCTAAGATCTAGAAGCAATGACACCCCAGTAGCAACAAGCACACCTACTACTCATAAATTTGTTTATAATATCATTCTCCAATAAAGGGAACCAGCGCTCTTTGGAGAAATAACCAACTCTAGGACTGGGTTAGATGTATACAAAGTGAGCTGGGGGAATATCGCAGTGCCAGAAAGTAAGGGACTGAAGAAACACACAAACACGCATACACACGGATGGGGCTATGTCAAAAAGACACGTGATCCAACTGACAAGAGTTTTTAATAGCCAAAGCTGGAACAATCTGAACAACAAACAAAACTAAAGTAGTACTGGATATATAAAATAAACATCCATGAACCCATATTAATATGAGTAATTGACTAATGAGGTAGTGAACAAAAATCTCCTGTATAGAAGCATTCCAAATAATTTATGTAGCTATTCTATTAGGGAGATGGAGCATAACTCCTCACTCCTTAATACTGAACATTCTGTATATAACTTTTTTTCTAAAGGGAATTATAGGGAGAGGGGGAGGGAGCGGAGGAAGAAAAACTTCACAGTGGAGAAACTCAGCGAACACTGTTTCAACCCGGTGGTCAGACGTCAAATCCACAGCGATATGACATGTTGACAGAATGTGCTCTGAACGAACGTGATGAAAGCGGCACTTTCCCTCTGAGGTCTTTCTTCACGACACCTATAACCCCAGTCTAATCATGAGACAACATTAGACAAATCACAACGGAGAAATATTTTCTCAAAACATCTTAACGGAGCTCCTCGAAACGACCAAGGTTTTCCAGGTCTGAGACTGTCACAGCCAAGAGGAGCCTGAGGAGAGACAAGTAAACACCGGGCGTCCTGGATGGCCCTCCAGTGCAGGAGAAGGACATTAGGCGAACAAACGAGCAACAACAACAAAACAACCCACACTAAGTCAGTCTGAGTGAAGTATGGACCTTAGTTCACAGTAATCCATCAGTCAATACTGGTTCATTAATTGTGACAAACGTACCATATTAAAATCCGATTTTAATAATAAGGAAAACTAGATGTGGGGTAAATAGGAACTCTCTGTACTATCTTTGAAAATTTTCTGTAAGTCCAGATATATTCTAAAATAATAAAACATATAAAAAACATTCAAATGTGGTCTAGTTTATGTAAAAATTTTAATGTTAATTTATATACAGATATCTTAAAGTGTATGCCTGAAAATATTAGCAATGATATGATATGAGAAAGTATTTTCCTTAAATTATGTTTTATTCTGTTTTAATTACTTTAAAAATGTTAAGGCATACATCTTTACCTAAAAAGTTATTTTTTCTATCATTTATCTATCTTATGTATCAAATTATTGCAGTCATCCTGACACCTTACTTTTAAAGTATATTTTCTTTATTGTGAAGAAAAACCATCCCCTTCTTTCCTTGTAGAAGCGTGCAATGGCATCTGCAGTGCTTTTTAGTCTTATAACATGACCCAGCTTTAATCTCTACCCCCTACCCCTTTGGAACAGCATCTAACAGTCTGAGGGAGCTAATCAAAGTAATTGTTGAATCCTGATGACCAGAGCTTCGCATGCCAAATATTTTCTCCCAAACTGGGTTACTTAGAGTCCAATAAAGCTGGGGATAAATATATAAAGTCAAGTAATTGAGAGAGATTGGAGAATTCTCAGAAAATGTCTTTCAATTGAAGGCATGAAATTACATGTATTTCAGTGGAATGAAATAAAATCAATCGGCAGCTCAGCATCTCCCAGGTTCTATGATCAGTAAGGTGTTCAGAAGACTCTCACTGGGAAGGAAGCTGAGGTTTGGTGGAAAAGTACCTGGCACCGGAATACAAAGAGACTAAGACCTTAGCCTATGGGAGATCCACCTTTGGAAGCTGATGAGAGGTGTTGACAGAAGAATATAGGCTTGTCAGGGGAAAGGTGGGGAAGCCGGAGTGATTACCCTAATGTCCAGCTCTCTGTGCTATACATCCCTGCCAGAATGGTTCAGCAGGTCCTTGTTTCCTTCTGGGTAAGGTCCAAAATTATAAAGATGGAATATAATTTTCTTCAGCGTCTCATCCTTACCTCCCTTTTGAGCCCTCGTATATCACACCTCCTGAGACACCAAAGTCAGCCTCATTAGCTGGATCCTTCTTGTGAATTTCTGAAGGATCAAACTCTCTTAGGCCTAGTTTTTTTCCAGAACACTCAGAATGCCTGGCACTTGCCTTAACACATGACAAACTCTGAGATTTTGCTTCCTCCAAAGCAATGTCCCCGGTGCCTTCGTTCTGAGATCAGTGCCTGGGCCTGTGCTCCCACATGTTGTACCAGATCTACTACGGAACATACTGCATCAAATCCCCTGGTCTCTCCACATGGCTGTGTACCTTCAGAAAATAAAGACTACCTTCTGTCAGGAGATTCTGAGAACAGAAAAACCCTGGCACTTAGTAGGTTCTCAAGAGATGCCTGCAGAATGATGAATAGGCAAACGAATATGGCAGTCTATAGATAGACATTAAAATTTGAAAAGGGTTACATTTCAGAAACTTTGCTGAAAGGCATCTACAAAAGCACCAGATACTGCAGCCTGAGATGAATGCAAAACATAACTCATAAGGAAAAACAAGACATGTTTTTAAAGTGAACCTATTACAAATAGCAGCTTTTTCTAATACTTGTCTTATTATTTGAACAACAATAACAAAAAGTCCCGAATGCGACAGGGAGGCAGCAGAGGCAGAAGGCATTCACGAACACTGTAAATAGGCTCAAGTCTCCCATAATCAGGTGGTTATCTATCTATGAGTATGTCTCTTAGAGTGTATCAGTAATTAGGGGGCTAATGGAAAATTACCAACTAACAAAATGTATGACCATTCCGAGGACAATGGAATTGCCCGAGATTACCACAGGTTTATTAAGAACAAGTCATGCCCTAACGTTTTGATAGTTTTTTTGATAGTGGCTGTCCAATTCCTGCCACACTTGCTCCATTGGTTCTCCATTGCCTTCTCAGTCAATTTAAAATGCCTTCTTTTGAGTTGACCTTCAAAGCTCTCTGATATTCAGTTTATTACTCCCCCCCCCCATATCTCTCCCTAATTCTTTCCTGCTGGTTCCCTTTCTCTTCTCTGCTCCTCACCTGGATGTTTGTCTTTAATCACCTGCTCTTTGTGTAGACTCTCACGTAACTGCGACTTCACACATGCAGCTTGCTCTGCCCAGCAGAAGTCTTCCCCCTCTCTGGGCCTCCGAGTCAAGTTCCTTACTTTTGTCAAAGCCTGTCACTGATGTACCTCCTGCAGGAACCAATGCTGTCCAGGCCCCCTTCCAATGTCAGAGTTAATCTCTCACTCCTTGCTAAATTATACTATAATTTATTTTTATCTATATCTTTCTCCTATTAGGACATGAACACAGACACTAAAATGGGAATTTCCACCATGGCAGGAATTTCTGTCTGTTGTATTCCCTAGTGTGGTCCGAGTACCAAGAACACATACCACCCAACACACACACACACCTTGATAAATAAATAAATTCTCCCAAAGTAAAACTGTGTCTTATGTAACATCTGGTCTAATAAAAAAAAATAGCTGCCTAATTAATGACAGTTTCACTGATGCCATGGTGTAGAATGAAAAGGAACAAAAATGGATAAAATGATTCAGTTCTCTGAACAATATTTACTAGTCTGTCTTATAATACCATCTCCCTACCTGACAAAAATCCCCTTTGAGATCATTATTACTTCTAGGAAATATTCCTGGACACTGTTACTTTCTTTCATTTGTCCATTTTTAGTGTATTTTTAAAAAATGAAAATAAACATAGCTGACAGTTTTTGAGAGCCATGTACCCAAGTACTAATACTACATGAATAATTAATTTAATCTTCATAATCATAGCTTTGAGGCAGGTAATTTTTCTTAAGTTAAACTTGTTTTTATTTTTTCCTATTTGTAGATTTACATTTAGTTGTAATAAATAATTCTGAGAGATCCTTGTATCTTTCATCCAATTTCCCCTAATGTTAGCATCTTATAAAGCTGTAATAAACCCCACAGCCAGGACACCATCTTTGACACACAGAACACTTGCACTACCAAAGATCTCCCGTATTGCCTCTTCATTGCCACACACATTTTTTTTTTCTATCTTCAGTCCTTTCTTAACCACTGGAAAGCACTAATATTAATCTGGTCTCCATTTCGTTCATTTTTCACTTTAATATGAATGAAATCATATGGTATATAACCTTTTGTGATTTGCTCTTTTCAATCAGCATAATTCTCTAGACACCCATGTAGGTTGTTGTATCAGTAGTTTGTCTTTTTTAAATTGCTCAGTAGTATTTTAAGGTATGGATATACCAGGTCTGTTTCACCATTTTCTCATTGAAGGATGTCTAGGTTGTTTCTCATTTTTGGCTATTAGGAATAAAGCTGTTATAAACATTTACAGATAGATTTTTGTATTAATACAAGTTTTTATTTCTGTGGGATAAATGTTTAGTAGTGCAATTTCTTGCCTATATGATAGATTCATGTTTAATTTTTTTTAATGATTGTCCAACTGCTTTTCAGAGTGATTGTGTTTACCATTCTCAACAGCAATGTATATGTGATCCAGTATCTCCATATCCTCTGCAGCATTTGGTATCGTCATTATTTTTTATTATAGACATTCTAATAGGTGCACTGCAATATATCATTATAGTTTAAAACGCATTTCCCCAATGACTCATTAGTCATTTTTAAGATGTTTTTATGTGCTTATTTGCCATCTGTATATCTTCTTGAGTGAAAAGTTTCCTCATGTGTTCTGTCCATTTTCTAATAGGATCGTTTGTTTTATAATTATTGCTGACTTGTATGGCACTTTCTAAGTGTATGTGGAGGCTTTATACATGCTTGTTCTTAGTTGTTACCCCAAATCTCCATATGGTCAATTGTATTATTCCAATTTTAAGGATGTCGATAACAAATAAAGTGATAAGCCCAGTTAGTGACAACTAGAACATAAACTCCATTGAGAAAGAGACTTTGAATGTTTTTGTATCTCTGTTATACAGAATACTACCTAGAATGCAGTAAACACCAATAATAATGATTACATAAAAGAACAAAGTAATAAAATTATTCTTAAACAATATTCAGCATTTCATGAACACAAAGATCTGTCATTGCCTGTGATTTGCCCTCATTATTTTTTCCCTAGCACTTTTCTTCAACACTCTTGCAGATTACTAAGAGATTCCTTTGTCCAAATGGAAAGTCTATGATTTCTAATTCACTCTAATAAATATCGACCTTTAACAGATGCATAACAACTGCACTGTGTTGTGAATTCCAATTATGTATGAGACAGATGCCTGCCCTTTCCTATAAAGCTCACAGCTTTGGGAAGTCTCACTGTAAATTGCACTTCTGATTCATAAGTAGACATTTTTCTAAGTGTGACAGTGTGTGTTAAATCACTCAGTGACTTATATACTATGTGAGTACATAGCAACATGAATACATATTTAAGTGTATTTAACACAACTTTATACCTCCACAATGTGGTTATCATCAAACAAAGAAGCAAACAACAATAATAAAACTTGGATTTTGTCATTTAGTTAGGACCGCCAAACATAAGACGTTTATGTGTGAAGATGATTTAACCAGGGGTGTCCAACTTTTTGGTGCCTCTGTGCCAAACTGGAAGAAGAAGATTTGTCTTGGGCCACACATTAAATACATTGTGACATGTAATCACAAAAAAATCTCAGAATGTTTTAAGTAAATTTACAATTTTGTATCAGGCCACATTCACAGCCATCCTGGGCTGCACGAGGCCCATGGGCTGTGGGTTGGACACTCCTGAACCCCTATGATTATTTAGGTTTAGGATTAAAACCTGGTTCAACCACCATCATTGATCGTGTGATTGTAAGCAAGTTACTTCGCTTGTCTCTCACTGTTGATATGAATATTTGTAGTAATGGTGATAATTATACATATAACTAGCACACCAATGGTGCTTACTATACTGGACAATGCTCTAATCCCTTATATGTAGAAAATCTATTTAATATTAACAGCAACCTTCTAAGGTAAACAATGTCCCCTCCTCAATATGTACATACCTGCCCCACATGTAAAATTAAGTAATTAAGTATATGTGAAAAAGAGTAGGTAATCAGTGAGGTGCTATAGATTATTAGTTATAATAGCTTCTTTGTAACATCATTTACATGTGCTATAACAATTTTTATATAAAAATCATACAGACAGACCTGGTGCCACCACATATTCCCTTTTGATCTCATATGATATACTTAAACTTTTTAAGTCTCAGATTTCTCCTCTGTAATATAGATATGACATAGTGCCCATTCATAAGACTATTATGAGGACATACAGAGATAAAGCATTATACCTGGTGTATTTGCTCAGTAATTGTTGGTTATAACAATGATGGAGATCATGGAGAAGATGAGTTCATTCACTAAGAGAGTAGAGCAGAATATATGAAATAATGATAGCTTCCTAAATTACTTGTGTGATATTGAGGCTATTTCAATGCGTGGAAGTTTTTGTGTATATTTCCTACTATCTTAACTAATTGCTAGACTGCATCCTTCATTTATTTCTTCTAGCCCCAAACATACTCGGCTCTGTGATATTTTATTTCTATTAGATCCCTGAAGCCTAGCAAGGTCAACTGTTCTGTTAGTATAATATATGTGAATCTATTTTAATTATATAATTTTAAATTCTAAGGCAGCTTAAATATTCACTTGAAATGCCTGCAAATAAAGAAATTAGCAAATACTTAATGCACTGATGATACAAATTTATGCATAGGGAAAGATTTATTTTAGACAAAATGTAACTACATCTTCAACAGGAAAAAACAATACAATAATTTATAATCAGAGGGAGAAACTAGAGATATTTTACCCATCTCCCTTTGGAAGTATTGCATGTGTCTTAAAATGGAACTCATCACCTTTCTACTGAAACACATCTGCCTTCCTGTGTTTTGAACCTCAGTAAATGATGGCTATGGATCCAACCAGAAATCTTGGTTCCGCGTTTGATCCCTCCTTCTCTCCATTGCCAAATTTCTAAGCTGCCACCACCTGCCTTCTTCTCTTGGACATATTTACTTCTCTCCACTTTCACTACTGTGTTCCTCACCTCGGTCTTCGCTGTTTCTTATCTGTGGTGTGACAGCATTGGTTAAACATTACTTCTTCATTTAATATCCTATAACTAAAGGGATCTTAAAAAAAAAAAGAAAGAAAACCTTATTGAGTCATTCATCTTAAAACTTCTCAATGATTTCTATTCCCCCTGCAATAATGTCAAACTTGCTAATATGGTCCATGGTCTGCCCCTTGTCTGCATCTCAAACCATATAGAACCTCTTCCTTTGCCTCACTTTCTTCCCCTTGAAAACCCAACATTCTAGCCACATTGCATGTCCTTCAATTCTTCAAAAGTGCTGATGCTTCCCTTCCTGCTCTGAGTCTTTGAACTTGGTCTTCATTCAGCCTGGGATGGAGTTCTCATCTCCCTTAGCTAAGGTAATTTCTACCTAATCATAAAGTGTCAGTTTAGCAGTCACTCTCCAGAAAGCCTTCCTCAAACCTTCAGCCAGATTATGTAGTTTCCTTACAGCCTCCATAGCACTCCTTATCCACCCCTCTCACAGCATTTAAATCACTGAACCAAAGCAAGGCACATGAATGAATAAATTCAGAACAGAAAGGATTCATAAATAAAAAGAAAGCTGTATAAAAGGGTAAAGTGGTGAGGAATTTTAGATGAAGTGCTCAGGAAAGAAAATTTTAAGGTGGTTTCATTTTAGCAAAGGCCTCAAAAAAGGCGACAGTGAGCCAGGTGGGTATCTGAGGATAGAGTCATCCAGGCAGAGGGTATTACTCAGAGCTTTTGAGGTTTGAGGGAACAATGAGCAGGCTGGCATAACTAGAGAGAACTGAACAGAGAGGGAAAATGTTAGAAGTTAGGGTTAATTATGCAGGAATTTGTAGGCCACAATATGAATTTGAATTTTATTCTGAGTGTACAGAAAGCAATTAGAGGGCTTTAAGCAAAGAATGCCAAGATAGAACCTAATATTTATTTCTTGAATATGTATCATAGCAAAGCACATTGGAAAACTATTATTAGATTTCTAAGTAAATACATTTGAAATAAATGACCTTCACAAAGACTTAAGACATAAAGTCACAGATCGTTTCATAGATAGATAATTTAATCCAAGGAAGGCTGATTAGTTTTTGTACCAAAAATTATACAGCAAATATAAGGCTGATAAAGATGAGAAGCCATGCCTTTTTGCTGCCTGCCTGGTTTACTTTTATATAGATGAAGAGACACATATGTTGCTTGAGGCCATGTATATGAGCTCCTAAATGGGCACTGAAAATATGAAAAGTACCGTGAGATAGCATTGAGCTTTCTTGCATTTTAAAGATCTGTTTCTTTGCTAGTTTCCAACTAGACTATGGGCATTCAAGGCAAGTACATAGTTGCACTCATTCTTTCTGTTGTCTTCTAGCATGTGTCATAGAGGCTGGTGTACCACAGAGCATCAACAACAAAGGTCAAAGTGCATTGAAAGGTGTGAGTCACTTGCACCAAATTCTGTCTAAAATGATCCCCAAATTATTTATTTATTTACAAACCTCTATTTTTGCAAGATATGCCAACTACTGGCATGACAAAGATGAATATGACATCATGTCCATCCTCAAGGAACTTAAGTCTTAGCTAGGATGATAGGCATGGAGGTGAATCATTATTTAGCAAAATGTGAGAAGGGTCAGAGTAAAAACAATTGATTTATCACAATGATTATAGCAGTACTTCATATTTTCTCCCTACTACTGTGTAAGCGCTGTAAATGCCTAATGTGCATTATCTTGTTTAATCCCTTTAACAATCCCCTTAATATCACATGGGTCATAAAATTTACCCCTCTCTTTAATTTTTTTCACATGAGAAAGCTGCCTCCAGAGGGCTTATTTAGCTTGCTCAAGGTCAGTCAGCTGGTTGAGAGTCAAACACTAGGAACTTGACTTCAGAGGCTATACTTTCAACCACTCACATCATTTTTGGGAGATCTTGGTTTATTTCTACTTCTCGCAGAAAAAAATCTATGAACCAGGTTTTATTTGATCACCATTTCATAGGTAAAAAATGGGTTCAAAGGCTTTCAGGAACTTTTCCAATTTACTCTCAAGCCCATGCTAGACTCAAAGTCCTTTGATTCCAAATCCTACCTCATTCACTACAACACATTCCCTCTGTACACCTGCTTGCATCTTTTAGAGAGCTGAAAGAACACATTAATTCTGGTTTGGCTGGTGTGGAGGTGAAGGACTTCATTAAGGAGGTGATTTATCCCAAATAGGAGCACCCATCCTATTCTAAAACATCACTGAAATAGGACATTTGCCACTATGAAATAGCCAACTGTTTCCAGATGAATGCTACTTCTGGAGAATGCAAATGGATCTGTGTTTAACCTCCTATATTCTGGATAGTATGTGCTCACTGATTTGAGCAACCTTTCTCCATCATTGCAGGCTAAATATTATCACACAAAAATGTGCTCTGACTTTCTTGGAAGCAAAGTTTTCTGACATTTACTTAGGAATCTAACTAAATATTGAATAAATATAGTCTTAACTGAAGCACACAAAGAAACTTACTGCAGCATTTTGTTGATAAAAAGAACAACAGCAACATTATTATTAACTACATGCTCACTACCTTATTATTCATTTTATAAACATTGGAGACTCTCATACTCACAACAACCTAGGGGATAGGTATCCCCATTTTGCCTAGGACACTGAGGATTTGAAATGTTAGATTCCAGAGATAAGAAGTGACTAAGGTGGGAACTGAACTTTATTCTACATAAAACAAAAGTTATTGCTGTCTCTATATTATTTTTAAGTCCATGTTGAGTTGACAAGGCAGAACATTTCACTACATTGGACAAAGTCATGGTTTGGTAATGTATTAATTGGGTATCTGGAATGGCGTCATGGGGTCCAAGGTTGGACTTATATATTTAGTTTCACATTCCTGGGTTAAAATGATGTATTAGAGGTCAGTTATACCAATCTCCACAGTAAGCACACAGGTGCAGTCTTTCCCATTGATCCTGGCCCATCAAAGTTCCAAGATTTAGTCAATGAGCATAGAAATGGCTTCATTAACGTCCCAATTTACAAATTCAACAATGTATAGGTAGATGGGTTGACTGTTGAAAGTTACCACCAATAGATAAGTCAGAAAGTGTTGTCATCCTGATCTATGGGACATTTGACAAATGCCCACTTCCCCAGGTTCTTTCAATTATTTGATAGGCTCAAAGTGAACCCTCAACTGGGAGTGTTTGAATTCCATGCCCTGAACAACTTCTTTTAACAGAGGCAGGGCACCTTCTCTCCTCATGGCAGTTAATGGATGTTGTAGCAGCAACTGGGATTAGATCTGAAAGTTCTATATTTACAATCACATGCTCACTTACAATGTCAATCACCCAAAAGTGCTATGGAAATCCTTCTATATTTGGAAAATTACTTAGACTTCTCTATCTTCACATAAGATTAGTTTTCTTCCTCAAAATAAATTATAATAGGACTTAATTCAGAGAATATTAAATAAAATAAGGTAAGTAAAGCATTTAGAACAAATCCTGGGACATAATGTTTTTTTGAAAAGTTATGCTGGAACATAACTTTTCCCAAAATAATGCAATTCACACTTACAACACACATTTTTACTGAGCACTTACTGTACACTGTGATAAGTTATATATATACTTTGTATTTTGTATAGAGCTATCATTTACTGATAACATATATTTTAAGCTCTGTTTAAGCAATTTATACATAGGATCCTTTATAGGAAGGATCCTATATCACCTTCACAATAACAACTTAAGATTTTAATTCTTTATTAGAAACATGTAACTTGAAGTTTAATTATGTGATATCATTTTCCCCAGATCATGTAGCGACTCCTCCATGTGAACACCATAAGCCAGGCTCTGGTCTACAAAAAGGCCATTCACCTATAGTTAATTGAGCGTGCTCAATGTTCACTCAACCTCCATCCCATGTTTTTTTTTTTTTTTTGTCTTGGGAGAGTTGTAAAAGTTAAGCCAAAAACAATATGTCTTAAACTAATTTGTTGCATCCTGGGTGGAGAAGTGGTATCACATGCATTTGCCTGAGATCTGAGGCAGAACTGAGACAGGGCATTTTTCCCCTCTTTTTGGCTGTGTCTGGGCAGGCACATTGTGGGAACATGGAGTTTCTCTGCAGCAGCATCCCACACCTAGTTTCATGGGGGGCTAGGGGAAGCAACAACAGTGTAGTGGCAGAGGCACCTTGACCTGATTTCTCATTCCCTGCTTTACTTTCTCCATGCTTTTGGTGTCTGAAATGGGACAGCAGTGGTGGCAATTTGGGGTGCGGGATAGCTCCAGAGGTGCTCCAAGTGTGTCAGTTTTCTTATGGGTTAGTTGTATTGTTTGGGAGTTATTCCTGGAGACCCAGCTTATGTTCTATTCCTTCAGCCTATGCAATGAATTTGTAAGCCACTGATTCCCTGTATTAAGTCCATTCTTGCTTAAAATATCTAGAGCAACATCTGTTTTCTGAACTTAATCTTGAGTGTTATAATGAGTAATGGCCCCTACTTGTTAAAACATGTTTGTCTGAGAACCCATCTTGCAATTTTCTTGCCATGAGAGAGGGAGGAATTATCAGAATCCTACATGATTCTTTAGCAAACTTAAATGTAATCTCTTACAGTGGACAGATCTATGGTAAGAATCCAATTATCATTGCACACATTAATTGGTGAGCAACTGAACAAATAAAAGCTCTATCACCAATAGTGCATTTATATTACTTCTGGCTTCTTCAGCACTCTTTCACTTTAATTAAACACCAAAGAAGCTCTGGCCTTTTGAGTGCATTATATACCAGAAACTGGTATATAATACCAGAAAAAGGAACGTTGACATCCACTGCCAGTCCTCATCAGGACTTACGTATTTTCATCCCGATTTTATTTATTTGTTTTGTTTTTGTTTTTCAGATTTTAAAAAAAAGCCAGATTTAAAGAGGCAAATCTGGCTGACTCCAAATTACCCTATGCCCCTTCTAACGTATTCAGACTAGTCACAAACCTTTTCCTTTATTCTAGAAAAGCTGTGAATGTTTCACCAGCTATACTGGGCAAAAAGTTTACTTGAAATTGGAAGACCTGGTGTGAATTCAGCTCCAAGATTTCCTAGCAGTAGAATCTGGAGCAAGCCACGCATACCCTCTTTACCTGTTTCCTCTTCAGTTTGATAGGCACATCAGCATCTGCCTTGACTACTGCATAGTGTTTCTGATGAACTCCACAGCATTTAAAGCATCTATTAGAATGTTGGGAAGATTTAAAAATATATACATCATCTAAGAGTAAACACTGAGGCAAGTCATTTGACCTTTCTGAGACTATTTTCTCATACAAATTGTGGGTATGACAACTATCGCTCCCTCATTGTTGTGAGGATTAAACAGGGTACTCTCTTTGAAGTGCTCAGCACCTTGCCACTGTATGGTAATGGTCTAATAATGTTATCTTTTAATTTTTGATTATATATAATACAATCACAGGTAGTTTGAGAAATTTTATCCATGAAGCGTCTTCTACAAACTGTTCAAAAGTTCAAGAATATTTGAGGTAAAAAATGCTGTTAACTTTAGCAGTGCCCTGAGTATAGTTCCCCTGCCAGGTATAACTTTATCTTGAAAAGGAGGAGTGGACCCTCCTGCCAGTTGGCTTCATGCTCTGGTTGGAAGGCTGCTTTCTCCCTGTCCTCTTGGCTGCCAAGGCAGACAAGTGGATTTTCCATCCTTTGGTTCCTGCCAATGACTTGGTCCAGAGCAACAGATGTAAAGAGTGATCCCCCAAGAGAAGAGGTTGATCAGATGTGAACCTTACCCAGGGACTTCTTTCATGTCTGGTCTCACTGGCAAGCAGGAGAATAGATGAGAGACAGAAGCCATATGCCAGAACTTAGGGCATATATTCAGCAACTGCAAAAGCATCACAAGATTACTTTGTGTTTGCCTGCCTTTTGTAAGTCAGAAGAGGTTTTGAAGTCTATTCAGAATCATAGCAAAACCCATGCTTAAGTGGGCATGAAATAGATCTGTGAGTGGGTATTTGAGGAGAATGTCTAATTAAGTAAGCTAGCAACTAATCTGAGAGCCATTCATTTATTCACAATGGGAAAGCCTTTTCTAGGTAGCACTAGCATCAAACTCATCTTTTTCATGTCAATATCCCTCCCATCAACCACATTACTGCAAATATACAAATCTATTACAGCAGGCATATTTGTGGAGCACAAAGTAGAAGAGGGTCCTCCTTGAGAACCAGCCCTACCCAAACACAAACACAGGTCAGCCACAGCAGCAGCTAGCACTACCGAAATTCAGTCACCAAGGATTTTGTATTTCAAGTCTGAAATATGAGTATTTGTAGATAGAGAATTGAGATTTTTTTTGCAATTAGTTTATTAACATTGGTAAAGAAAGTTCAATGGAAGGCGATGTGCAATAGAAAATATACACACTTTTTCGAATCGATGAAACAAAAGAAGGGCTTCCAAGCTGGAGCAAGACAGCAATATTTTCCTTAGATGCTATAGGCTAGGGAATTTACCAATTCCTTTGTGAAGAGACAGTGAAGACACAAATCACAGAGTGTTTGGTGGTGATTGTTTTTTCTTTTCATGTGTGCATGTACACATGCTGAATTTGCTGTGAAATGTGTCTAGTCACAGGGTGACATTATTACCAGGCCTTTGGAGACACCTTAGGTAATCTTAACATAAAATAATTTCTAGCTGATTTTATAAGAAAACACTTACATCGGTTCTGTGCAAAAAGCAATTTAGAATCAGGATTCCTATGCCCAGAGTACAAGACCTTGTAAGACAAACTTTTAGATACAGCTCATTTCCTGTTTGGGTAGGACACACATTACAGGAATCCTCTGACGTCTAATTTTCCTTTGAGGTTCCTGGATTCTTGAACTCTAGATACTTCTCTGAGGCAATGACCAAAGCCATTGGGAAACAGAAAACCATTTTAAAAAATCAATTTATTATTTAAAATGTACATGTACAGATCTGGATGTTTTTAATGGAACCCTGAACTTACTCATCTCAAAAACCAAGGCTCTTCCTCGTGAAATTCTTTGAGGGAATGGATGAGTCAAATTCAGTCTCAGCTCCCTGCTACCCTCTGTTGATTTGAAAATGAGCAAGAGGAGTATAACTGGGTGATGTAAGGGTCAAGCACTTCCTATAGAGACAAAGGGGGGAAATAGAAAACTATATCCTCTTCCAAGGATCTCTCTGTTGTGCTTAAAGGGAGAAACAGGGAATTCATATTTATTAAGATTACTTGTATGTCAGGGCTATCCTAGTGAAATATTTTGTCTCATTTTATCTCATCTAATTCTGAAAATAGCACTGGAGTGGGCATTTTTATTCTCATTTGACACAGGAAACATCTGGCTCTTAAAGTGTGGAGTAACTTACCCTAGGTCACAAAAGCAGCAAGTGGCCACATGGCAGTTTGAAACCACCTGGATCGCAGAGTTCTTTCACTACTAGGTCCTCAAAGGTCTGAAGTCCCATTTGATTCTTCTGTTTCTTGTCCCCTCTCTCTGATCAGCAATTCCAGCCACCAGGAGAGTTGGCTCCTTTCAGGTCACTCTCACTAACCTCACAGGGTTGCTTTTATCTAGTTTTCTTCTTCATTCCCACTAACTGTAGTTCACTGAGCTATCCTGAACTGAGTCATCTCTTGGCTGTCCTTCCCACTCCTTGTCTTTCCCTAACATCCACTGTTTATGGTTCAGCAAGGTTAATCTTTCTCAAGTTAATTTTATCATGTTACTTAATAACAACAATAATAATAACAATAAAGCAATGAGTCTCTGTTGTATTCTAAATTATTACCATGACATTTAGGGTCTTCTATATTGTGACCACAGTATATGCTCGAAGTTGAATCTTCAGCCAAGAACTTACATAAAACTATATATCATTCAAACAAGAATTATACACTCCCTAAATAATCCTAGCACTTGGATTTTATTAATAGTATTTTCGCTATTGATGAACTTTTCCCTCAGCATCACCTGCTCAATGAATACTGCTCCTCTGCAGTCCATCTCAAATGCCACCATTCTCTCTAAGCCATTCTAGATACTCCCCACCAAATAAGACTGTTTTTATGGGTTAATCATCTTCCATATTGGATGGCAAAACAGAAAACAAAAATACTGTCAACTGTATACTAAACTTGAATTAATCAGCTTCAAAAATTTTGCCTCACTTAATTTTTTACATAAACTTAACTGGCTTAGCAATACTCTCTCTATGTTCTACAGACGAGAAAACTGGCACTGAGAGATACTGAAGTTGTCCAGTTCCCTATTACTAATAAGTGGTAGTGTGGGAACCAGACCTATGCCTTCTAATGTCAAGTGTATAATCATTTATCTGCTTCACATGCATTTACTAGAGGACCAATAACTTAATATCTCAAAGATATATTTGGTTTGATCTATATAGTCCTTGAAGGAAGGTAAATAGATAGTTGGACAATAGATAGATAGATAGATAGATGTAAATAGAAATGACTACATCTTAACCTGCATGCTATAAAAATCTGGATTTTTAGCTTCTCTTGAAAATATCAGAAAATACAGACACTTTGAGTCTGCATTCCCCTATGGCATCAGTTGGTTTACTCTACAGATTGATAAGTCTCTTTATATAGGTAAATCTTACCCCCTCAACTCTTTATGGTCCCCAGTCTGCCAACTCCAGGTTATACCATTCTGATGCCTGCAAATTAGTTGCAGTTTCCCCTAAGAGTTTATTTTCTGGATCTTTTTCTTGTTCCATTTTTAATTCTTCACCAGTATCTGGCATAGTATCTCCAGTAAGGAACAGTGAGGAATTCGGAACAGAAGAAATGTTTAAAATCACAGATTTTTGGTACCAGAGATATTTGAGTTTGATTTTCAGCATTATTCCAAATGTTGGGCAAATCGCTTAAACTCCCTTAGTTTCTTTTCAGAGTTAGTATGTGAATTAGGGAACACCTGCGAACTAAGTGGTAATGTGACTGGCATGTAGTAAGTGCTCAGCAAATACTAACTTATTATGACAGGGCTTTTATTCCTGAAGTTTAAGCAAATTGAAGTTCTCTTCCATTAGCATTAATAGAAGTAGCAACATGAAGAAAAAAAAAGCTATTAATGGTCTGCCCTCTTACTGAATGGATCACATAGAGCAATCTTTTTTTCTCCTTTTCCTCATTTTTCACAGGAGAAAAAGTCAATCAGAATTTGCTAGAGCAGAGAAAAGCAAATCACTTTGGCACCTGAACAACAAAGCAATGTTAGTTTATTTTCTTTGTAAAAAGTCATCTGTTCACAAACCTCTTTTATGAAATACCTGTCATAGTCCATTTTATTGAACGTTACTCACTCCGCATGTTTTTGGCCCCAAGGTCATTCCATTATCAGTTCCTACAGCACCTTCAGTATTGGAAATGGACTGGGGGAGATGGAAAGGAAAACACACACACAAATATACAACACACTCACCAGATGGACAGCTCAGATAATAAAGGTGATTTCAAGCCATGGCAGGCGGAACTCAGATATGTCCCTACTTCAGATGAAAACAGCTTCAGTGACACTGACTGACAGATCCAGAGAGACAGCTTGCCATGAAAGGTGCCTGAAGCAAGGAGCAGATTTCAATCTGACCAACAGGTCTTGCACAAGATAACACAAATATGTTTTATGAGTTGTTTCTTAAAAAAAAACACATTTGTTTTATTTTTTTCTAACAAGGTAAATAGCAATAAAAATACTGAAATACATCTTCCTGTACTAAACATCACCCAGAACTCTAGGACAATGTCTGAGGTTGATGCCATGTTTTGTTACTCTGAACTGTAGTCTTAATTGGCCTGATCAGGTAATTTTTCATATAGAACTTTGATCAACATGTGGAACAGTAAAAAATAATTGTGGAGATAGATGTGTTTTGTAGCTTGCCCCTACTTCTGCGTAGTTCCCTTTTCCTCTTCACAAACAACTTGGGAAGCCTCCTTTCAGAGCACGCCCACAGACCAGCAAGCATGTTACAGATAAAACTTCTTATCCTGGCCTTGAGATGAGGGAGCCAGCCTGCCTTCTGTGTTGTAAGAATCCAGCTTATACTGGACCTAAGTTCTCTCACTGAATTTGTAAAATCTTGTGATGATGACGATCATGACAATAACTGTATGAAAACAGTGATGGTAATGGTGATAATAGACATCTTATAAATTAGGAAACTAGAGATTACAAGTAATAAATAACTGTAATCAAGACCATGTAGCTAATAAGAATGTGCCCAGCATTTAGATCTAGGCCTTTACAACATTCTCAAAACTCTCCATGTTTCTCTTTACCTACCTGTCAAATTATTTCCCAGGACTATCCAATTAGAGCTTCTGCATGACCATTGGTCTGCAAGCATCCTTTTTGCTTTTCTATTTCTGCCTATCAATCATCTCTGTTAGTTGAGATTTTTACCGCATTAGCTTTTTTAGTAGTTTAGGTCCTGGCACACACACACACACACACACACACACACACACACACACAAAATTAATGCATGTAGATAGAACTGAATTAAATTCAGAGAAGGGATTGACTTTCCAAGCCCTTTGACTCTGTACATATATGTATGGATTATAGTCCAAGTTTGCGCAAACAGAGCCCGCATGTGAAGACAAAATCTGTATATTCAGGTCCTAGTGAGGTCGTAGACCTATGGGCATGATATCCTGAAAGGGCAGCTGATAACTACAGACAGAGTAAGACAGATGTGTATTTAGTCACTTCTTCCTTTTGAAATTATATGAAGAGCAAATCAATTCTCTTAGTTACCTAGGAGTATATTATACAATAAAGATTTCCAAAAAAAGAAACTATTTTCTGTTCAATCAGTAGCCTTGTTATTGATGGATGAAAGGCCAATATCAGATCTGGTTTCATACAAACATGAAACTGTAGTGTCTCTTCTGGTCATGATGGAGCTCTAGGTAAACACGGCTCACCTCCTTGTAAAACCAAAGCAAAAATTACAACTAAACTACGAAACAATGATCACCCATAATTGTTGAAAAATCAAGCAGTATTGAAGTCTGACAACCAAGGAATTAAAGAAGTCATATTCATGTAGATGGGTAGGAGGGACAGAGACACAGAGACACTGAGGCACAGAAAGGTAGAAGAGGCAGTCTGACACCCACGTGTGGTGTATAAAAATTGGGAGGGATATATATTGGGAACGAGGCATCCCAAACCCATATCAGGCCCCCCAAACCAGGGTTTCAGTACCAGAAAGATAAGCCCCCACAACTTCTGGCTTAAAAAACAGTGGAGGTTGGGGAGATAGAAGAAACTGGGATTCTCAAGTATCTCCTCTTAAAGGCTCTCCAGTGGATTTAGGACTTAGGCAGACTAACTACATCTGGACTTCAGCACTAGAACAATGGCTTGATGGGCACCAGTGGCATAAGGGGAGAAGCTGAAGTGTCTGGTGTGGGTGTCATCAGGGTGAGTGCCAGAGGAGAGCTCCCTCCCAGACAAAACTCCAGAGGCCAGGCAATGGGCATTGTCTCTTACTGAGCCCTCCCCCACACAGAGCCACAGAGTGGCCACACCAAATGTGAGTCTCCATCAACCTTGTTCACACAGGTTGCCCCACTCAGGGGAATACTTAAGGCTCTGCCCCATCCAATTTACAGGTGTACTTTTATATATTAGGCCACAATACTAAGACAGAGAGTCAGAGCAGCTCTACCTAATACATAGAAACAAACACAGGGAGGATGCCAAAATGAGGACACAAAGAAATATGGCCCAAATGAAAGACACATTACAATTAAAATGGAAAAATTTAAAGACAAAGAGAGAATCTTAAAGGCAGAAAGGGAGAAATAGGTAGTAACATAAAGGGAGCTCTCAGAAGGCTATCAGCTGATTTCTCAACTACAAGCCAGAAGAGTTTGACACAAAATGCTCTGAGCAATGAAAAGCAAGAACCTACAACCTGGACTACTTTATCCAGCAAGGCTCTCATTTAAAATGGAAGGCAAAATAAAGAGCTTCCCAAACAAAAACAAACAAACAAACA
This sequence comes from Tonatia bakeri, assembly GCA_004024845.1. Classification (NCBI taxonomy): domain Eukaryota; kingdom Metazoa; phylum Chordata; class Mammalia; order Chiroptera; family Phyllostomidae; genus Tonatia; species Tonatia bakeri. The sequence continues at coordinate 219,666 of PVIA01000845.1, forward strand.
AAAAGTACTAAAAGAATACATCTCCACCAAGCCAGCAATGCAAGAGATGCTAAAAGGACTCCATTAAGAAGAGGAAGAAATAGAAAGGGAGAGAGAGGAGAGAGAGGTACAAAGGGAAAAAATAGCAATGAACAAGTACCTATCAATAGTAACTTTAAATGTAAATGGAATAAATGCCCTAATCAGATGGCATAGAGTAGTTGAGTAGATAAGAAAACATGACCCACATATATGCTGTCTACAAGAGACCCACCTCAGAACAAAAGGCCTATACAGGCTGAAAGTGAAGGGATGGAAAAAGTATTTCAAGCAAATGGACATTAAAAAAAGAGCTGGGGTAGCAATGCTTATCAGATAAAATAGACTTCAAAACAAAGGCCATAACAAGAGACAGAGAAGGTCACTACATAACATTAAGGGATTTGTCCAATAAGAGGATATAACCTTATAAACATGTATGCACCACAGGAGTACCTAAATACATAAGGAAAATCTTGGAGGACTTTAAGAAGATCAACAGCAATACGGTCATTATAGGAAATTTTAACATTCCACTGTCAACAATGTATAAATCTTCCAAACAAAGAATCAACAAGGATATTTTGACATTGAACAGTCAAGATCAAATGGACTTAATTGATATTTACAGAACATTTCACCTTAATGAAGCAAAGTATACATTCTTTTCAAACACACATGGATCATTTTCAAAGATAGACCATATGGTAGGATATAAAGCATACATTATCAAATTCAAGAATATTGAAGTCAAATCAAGCATCTTCACAGATCACAATGGCTTGAAACTAGATACCAAACTTAAGGATAAAACTCAAAAACATTCAAATATGTGGAGACTGAATAACATGTTATTAAATAACAGATGGATTAACAATGAGATCAAGAGAGAAATAAAAGTGTATCTAGAAACAAATGAAAATGAACACACAACAATTCAAAACCTATGGGACACAGAGAAGGCAGGCCTGAGAGGGAAGTTCATAGCAATGTAGGCCCACCTTAAAACCACAGACAAATCTCACATAAACAACCTAACCCTACATCTTCAAGAACTAGACAAACAATAACAAACAAAGTTCAGGGCAAGTAGAAGGAAATAATCAAAATCAGAGCAGAATTAAATGACATAGAAACAAAAAAATCATCAAAAGAATCAATGAATCCAGGAGCTGGTTCTTTGAGAAGAAAAAAAAATTGATAAACCTTTACCCAAACTCAACAAGAATAAAAGAGAGAGGGCCCAAATAAATAGAATCAGAAACAAAAGAGGAGAAATAACCATCGATACCACAGAAATGCAAAGAATTGTAAGAAATTACTATGAACAACTATATGCCAAGAAAATGGACAACATAGGCAAAATGCATAAATTTCTGAAAACATACAACCTCCCAAAATTGAAACAAGAAGCAGAAAGCCTGAAGAGACTGACAACAACTAGTGAAATGGAAGCAGTACTCATAAAACTCTCAACACACAAAGCCCTGGACCAGATGGCTTCATGGGCAATTTTTACAAAACATTCAAGGAATTAACACCTATCCTTCTCAAACTATTCCAAAAAAAATCAAGCGGAGGAAAGACTCCCAAACTCCTTTTATGAGGCACACATTATCCTAATTCCAAAGCCAGGTGAAGATACAACAAAGATAGAAAATTAGAGGCCAACATCTCTGATGAACATAGATGCTAAAATGCTCAACAAAATATTGGCAATCCAGGTCCAGCAACTCATTAAACAAATCATATACCACAATCTACTGGGATTTATCCCAGGGATGCAAGCACAGTATAACATTTGCAAATTAATAAATGTAATAGGTCGCATAAACAAATTGAAAGACAAAAATCACATGATCATATCAATAGATGCTGAAAGAGCATTTGATAAAATCCAGCACTCATTTATAATAAAAACACTCAGTGAAGTGGGAATAGTGGAAACATATGTCAACCTACTAAAAGCCCTATATGAGAAACCTACCGTCAATATCATACTCAATGGGCAAAAGCTAAAAGTGTTTCCCTTAAGATCATTGCAAGACAAGCATACCTGCTTTCACCACTGTTATTCAACATAGTACTGGAAGTTCTAGCCACAGTGATTAGACAAGAAAAATAAACAAAAAGCATCGGAATTGGAAAGGAAGAAGTAAAACTGTCATTATTCCCAGAGGACTTGATAATGTACATAGAATACCCTATAGTCTCTATCAAAACACTACTTAACATAATAAGTGAATTTGACAAAGTAGCAGGATACAAAGTCAATATACTGAAATGGATGGCATTCTTGTACACCAACAATGACTTATCTGAAAGAGAAACTAGGAAAAATAATCCCATTTACTATAGAAACAAGAATAATAAAGTACATAGGAAAAAATTTAACCAAGAATGTAAAAGGCCTGTACTCAGAAAACTATAGAACACTGAAGAAAGGAATTGAGAAAGATGCAAATAAATGGAAGCATACACCATGTTCATGGATTGGAAGAATTAACATAATTAAAATATGCCTGTCACCCAAAGCAATCTATAGATTCAATGCAATTTCTATTAAAATATCAATGACAGATTTCACAGATCTAAAACAAATAATCCAAAAATTTATATGGAATCAAAATAAGACCCTGACATATCTCTGCAATTCTGAGAAGAACAAAGTTGGATGGTCACAATTCCTACTGTTAAACTATACTACAAGGTCACTGTAATCAAGGCAGTATGGTACTGGCATAAGAACAAACATGTAGATAGATCAATGGAACAGAATAGAGATTCCAGAAATAAACCCATGCCTCTATGGTCAATTGATATTCACAAAGGGGACATGAGCACACAATAGAATAACAACAGTTCCTTCAATAAATGGTGTTGGGAGAGCTAGACTGACACATGCAAAAAAATGAAACTATACCACCAACTTACACCATACACCAGAATAAATTCAAAATGGACAAAGGACTTAAACATAAGTCATGATACCATAAAAGTCCCAGCAGAAAACGTAGACAGTAAAATTTCAGACATCCCACATAGCAATATTTTTGCTGATATACCTCCTAGAGCAAGGGAAATAAAGGAAAAAATAAACAAATGGGACTACATCAAATTAAAAAGCATTGCACGGCTAAAGAACACATCATCAAAATGAAAAGGGACTGACTGTATAGGAGAACATGTTAGCCAATGATACATCAGACAAGGATTAATCTCCAAAATATATAAAGAACACATACCACTCAACACTAGGAAGACAAACAACCCAATATAAAAACAGACAAAGTAGCCAAATAGACACTTCTCCAAAAGGGCATACAGATGGCCCATGGACATATGAAAACATGTTCAACATCACTTGCTATCAGAGAGATGCAAACTAAAACCACAATGAGATACCACCTCACACCTGTCAGAATGGCCCTCATAAAAAAAAAATCAACAGACAACAAGGGCTGGTGAGGATGTGGAGAAAAGGGAAACCTAGTGCACAGTTGGTGGGAAAGCACACTGGTGCAACCACCATGGAAAACAGTATGGAATTTCCTCAAAAATTAAAAAATGGAACTGTCTAATGTGGTACATTTACACATTGGAATACTATGCAGCAGAAAGAAAGAAGTCCTACCTTTTGCAACAGCATGGATGGAACTGGAGTTTACTATGCTAATTGAAATAAGCCAGTTAGAGAAAGACAAATACCATATGACCTCACTTATAACTGAGATCTTAATGAACTGAATAAACTAATGAGAAAAATAGAACCAGAGACATGGGGACATGGGAGAATGATAGCTGTAGGAGGGGAGCAGGAGTGGAGAGAAGGGGAAAGAACATGTGTGAATGACCCATGGACATGGGCAATGGAGAGGGGATTGACTGTGAGCAAGAGGGGTGGTCTGGGTGAAGGGGGGGAGGGAAAAAATGGACAACTGTAACAGAATAAATAATAAAAACAGTAGAAAAACAAAAAAACTACAGTCTGTTTAAAAGTGAAATTTCGTGGGTGTGCCTGTAGTGTTTGTTTTTGTTCAGATAACAATACAACTTATTCATTAAAGATCTTTAACCTTTTTACTACTTGGTCCTGACTTGGCTGTTAAAAATTCTAGGTTATCCAAAAACAATATTATTTTTTAAGAATGTTCAGCATTTCTCAGGAATTGCAGCAACTCTCTAGCAAGTCTCAAGGAGCATGAGGCTTCAGCAGGAACTCAGAAGGTTATCTTCAACCAGCTGCTAAGGACAATGGGACTAATAATTCTTTCATTCAAGTAGCACTTTAATGTTTACAAATGACTCAACCACCCATTATGTAAAGGGATTCTTATCAGGATTTAGTTGGCAATAAAATGTATGTTAGTTTTTCATTTCATTTAAAAGATGAGGGAATTAGTGTTCAGGGGCACATGCAAATAACATGGATTTCTGAAGTAGCTATGTCAACTAAATAAGAAAAACTTCCGAGTCTATAACTCCAGTTCTGATGTCTCTCCTGAGATTGAGATCTTATTCAGTTGCCTTTCAAACATCTTCATCTGGACATTCCACAATTACTTCTCAGGCAACCTGTTAAAATGAATTTGTTATAAACCACTAAAACTGTTCCTCTCCTTGGGTGCCCAGTTTCAGAGAAGAGTATCTCCCAGCACCAAGGGAGCCAGTTAAAATCTCCTCCTTTATGCTTCTCACCAGGCTAATGTCCAATCAACCATCACACGAGGCCAATTTAATATTTTAAACATCTTTACAATCTGTTCACTGACTCCAATTCTCTAGTTTACATCATAATTTTCTCCTACTTGGACAAATACAGTTATCTTTCAACAACAGATTTTATACTTTCAATCATGCTGCAATTTCCAAATGCCTTACAAATAAAGTCTAAACATTCTGTTCAGAGTTTCTTGTTAAATAAAATGGAGATAATAGCATTGATCTCACAAGGTTGTAAGAAAATAATTTGACTATGGATGTAAAAGTGAAAAGATTTTTTATTACTTTAATAAAGGTAAGGAATGCTTGGACCATGTGAATGAATAACTAACATTCTCCAATTTAAATGATATTGTGTCCAATTTGAATGTAAGGAAACTGAGGTTCAAAATAGTGTTAAAATATGCCTAATGTAAGTTGATAATAATCTAAAGATTTTTCCATAGGTTTGACTCCAAAACTATAATCTTTTCTTTAAAATATCCTGGACTCAATCCTGTGGAAACATGGGAAGGTCAACTGGTTTGGGGTGATTGGCTACTCAGAAGAGAATTTAATGTATATTTTCCAGGTATGCAATATTATTGGTTCTTGGCCTTGTCATCCATAGGCACAGGGAAGTAGAACTGAGCTGAAGCCATGGGGAGAATGGAATCTTGACCTATTTAGAGAAACTATAAAAATAATACCTCACTGAGGAGGGGATCAGCCCCATGATTAGCTCAGGTGAGTCATTATGCCTTGAACCACATATTGGCCAGTTGCAGGGTGATTTTTCCATTGTATCTCACAATCTTTTAACTTTTTAAAATTTCTGTTGTCTTAGGAATTGTGTTGAGTCTATAAATTGCTTTGGGTAGTATGAACATTTAAATGATCTTACTTCTTCCTATCCATGGACAGAGTATATGCTTCTATTTATTTGTATCTTTAATTTCTTCCTTCATCATTCTATAATTTTCTGAGTTCAGGTGTTTGACCTCCTGGGTTAAATTTATTTCTAGATATTCTATTATTATTTTGATGCAATTATAAATTGGATTTTCTCTTATTTATCCTAATAGTTCTTTATTGATATATAATAATGCAACCAATTTCTGATTATTAATTAGTTCTGTATTCTGCTACCTTACTGAATATATTTATCTGTTCTAGTAATTTTTGGTTGGAGTTTTTAGGGTTCTCTATCTACAGTATCATTTCATCTGCAAATAATGACAATTTTACTTCTTCTTCTCCAATTTGGATGCCTTTTATTTCTTCTTCTTGTCTGATGGCTGTGGCTAGAACTTCCAATACTGTGTTGAATAGGAGTGTTGAAAGCAGACAACCTTGTCTTTTTCCTGATCTTAAGGGAAATACTTGTAGTTTATGCTCATTGAGTGTGATGTTAGCTATGGGTTTTTCATACATGGCCTTTATTATGTTGAGGTATGTTCTCTCTATTCCATTTTTCTGAAAGTTTTTATTGTAAATGGGTGCTAGATTTTGTCAAATATTTTTCTGCATCTATTTATATGATTATATGGAATTTATCCTTCATTTTGTTGATGTGGTATATCACATAAATTGATTTGCAGATATTATATCAAATTTTCATCTTAAGATTAAATATCACTTAGGCATAGTGCATGATCTTTTCAAATGTGTTGCTAGATTCAACTTGCTAAGATTTTGTTTAGAATTTTTGCATCTATGTTCATCAGGGATATTGGCCTATAATTTTCTTTCTTTGTAGTGTGTTTCTCTGGCTTTATAATTAGAGTAATGCTGTCCTTGTAAAATGAAGTTGGAAGTCTTTCTTCCTCTTCAACTTTTTGGAATAATCTGAGAAGCAGAGGTGTTTGTTCTTTGAATGCTTGGTAAAACTCACTATAAAAACATTTGGCCCAGGACTTTTGTTTGCTGGGAATTTTTTGACTACTGCTCTGATTTCCTTAGCTGTAATCAGTCTATTGTCTCTCGATCTTTTTAAACTAATGAGCTATTTGGAATACTTTCTTTTCACAGAAATGGCAGAGTTATAAGAGAACAAGCCCACTTACACAAGTGTGTTTTGGCCTTTGATCAAATCATGTCTACTGATACTCCACTGGCCAATGCCTGACGCATGAAAGATTCTACCGTCAAGGAGCAGGGAAGTACACTGTGCCCATGGAGTTGGTCACAACAGCTAAGTCACATAACAAAAGATGTGGACACAGGAAGGACTAAAGGGGATCCACAGTGCAGTTTACCACATGGTAAATTCTAATTTGAGAATATTAAAAATCATGGTACCAGGAACATTCTTGTGCATGTCCTTTTTAAAAATTAATTTTATTTAATTTATTGGGGTGACATTGGTTAATAAAAATCTATAGGTTTGAAGTATCTTTTGACAAATATATGTATGCATTTTTTAGGTATACACATAGGAGTGGAATTACTAAATTATAGGGTATGTATTTGTCTAGCTTTAGCAGCTATAAACAAGAAATTAACAAAGTAGTTATAGCAAAATACATTTCCTTCAGGACTGTGTTACGGGAGCCTATCTGCGTGGCATGGTGAATGTAGCCCAACCCCTGATTCAGAAAAACCAACAGGGAGTGAGTCGGCACAAAGAACCCGAGTCCGCGGATCAGTTTTCCCATGGGGAATCAGGCCTGTGTTGTACCTGGGCTTCTTTGAGGCTTGCTTTTGCTAAAACTCCCTCACCCTGAATTGAGGCAGCAAATGTTTACTGCATATCTTTAAAGCAACTTCCTAAAATCTGTGCTAAACCTCCCAAGTATGGAGGGGGTAAACAGTTCAACAACTTTCATCTGCAACATCTTTCTCTTTGAAGTAATTAGCAACATTCTTTCCTTTGTTATATATAAAAGTTAACCACCTAAAGTCAACCTGTGCATAGTAAATGAGGACCATCCTCTATGTAACGTACCCAGAAAAACAATGAAAGCCTGTCCAGGCAGGGGTTGGGGCTCTCTCTCTCAGAGAGTGGCCATATTATCCTTTTTTCTCCACAGGACTTCTGTAGTCCATGTGAATTTGTTCATTGCAGGCATAACACACAGACCCCATGGGCCAGAGTCTGCATCACTGTGTAATATTTTCAGCTGTTGTATATCTTTATCAGCACTGGGTATTATTTTTTTTATTCATTTCAGCCATTGTAGTCATTAAAAATTGTTGTACATTTTAGTTTTAATTTACATTTCCCTGATGACTAATATGTTAAGCATCTTTTCTAAAGTAACTATTGCTACCTTTTTCTGTTGAATTGTTTATATGTTTCTAAGTGATATATGAGAATATATATCTTGGATACAAATGCTTTTTTAGATTTAGATATTGCAAATAACTCCTTATATACTCTGTGATTTGCCTTTTCATTCCCTTAAGAATCAAAGTTCTTAATCTACATACAGTCTATGTTTCAATGCTTTTTGAGGAGTTACTAATTTTTATGCCCTGTTCAAAAATATTTTGACTACTCCAAGGTTAGGAAGATCTTTTCCTGTGTGTGCTTTTTACTTTCTGCTGTTTTGTATTGTTGTTGTTATTGTTGTTATTGGTTTACCATTGATATTTAGATCTTGAATTCATTTAGAAGTTGCAGTTTATGTGATAAGATGGTGAGAGATAAGGGGTCATCACTTTTTCCATATGTATGCCAAATCTGCAACAATATTTAAAATACCATCAAGGATAGGGGTGGATAAAAGAAGTAAAAGAATAGAGTGGGTAGTGACAACATTACTCAGATTGTCGAACTGGATGACTCATAGGGTTTGAGCCTTGGGTGGAAGGCAACACAGCTCTGAAAGGCATCAATGCAGGTTCCTGAACATAACCTTGCAAAATCATATTGCTTTCAGAAACAAAAGAGGACTCCACTTTATATCATTTGGTCTTCAAGTGTGTAAAAATGACACAAGGGTAGGCAATATTTTTCATCTTGCATTTCTTCAGGTTCTCAACTGTCACCTCTGAAATGGGATAAGTTTATGAATACTTTTTTAAAAAGATTTTGTTTATTTATTTTTAGAGAGAGGAGAATGAAGGGAGAAAGAGATGAAGAGAAACTTTGATGTGAGAGAGACATCAATCAGTTGCTTCTTGTATGTACCCCTATCCAGGTACAGAAACCCACAATCCAGGCATGTGCCCTGATTGGGAACCGAACCAGCAACCTTTCATTTTTCAGGACAGCACCTAACCAACTGAGCCATACCGGCCAGCACTATGAATACTTTTGTAGTCCATGCATACTTTTCTTGATTTGATTTTCTGTGGGGTTAGTAGCAAAACTCCATGTAAGTGAACTAGTGGAATGTCATAGTGACAAACTGTCCTAGAGTGATAAAAAGTACTATCCTGTGTGAGAACCTCTCACCAAATACAGCCTCATCTTCTCTGTAGAAACCTCCCCTTTGTATCGAAGAGAACTGTATGCACATCCTGACCCCTCCACCAAAGACTGAGATGTAAAGATTACCCTTGGCTGTTCTGTGAATACCAGAGCCATGGCTGAAATCCTGGTCTACAGACTACAATGTCCCTGGTAGACAATATTGCTAGTAATTAAAACCTGAAAAATGTAAGAATTAGACCAAAGAGTTTGTGGGACACAGTATTGGTTAAACTGTCTGGCTCAAATAAAACTGCCTAGATTTAAATCCTGACTCTATCACTTAGCAGTCATATGGCCTGGAGCCTTTTATGTAGAATATGTGTGCCTCAATTTCCTCAAGAATAACTATAAATATAAACCTCTGCTTGTGTATCTGTCTTTATCTTACTAGCTAAAGTGCTTGGGAAATGATGAGCCAAGCGCCAGTGCTCGTCCACGCACAACTGTTTTAGCGCATCGCGGACGACGTCATAGACGTCCAGAAATCCTCCATCTTGCTGGGGTCGACTTCTCTATTATATTTAAAATAAAATTACTTTAAACTAAGTAAAATGACTTTCAAAACTCATCTTTAGTGATAGAAATCATAATAGTGGGCACCTCTTATATGATACTGATTGGGAGATGACTAAAAAGAGCCTATGGTTGCTCAGAGTGCTCTGTGTTGTGACTTGAGTGATGCCTGTAAGCATGCACACCTGTAAAAACTCATTAAATTACATACTTTCAAAGTGTGCACGTGACTGTTTATGATGTTATACATCATACATCGGGTAAATGATCTCAAAATTTCTTGTACCCCTATCTCTAGGATGCAAATTCCCCATTCCACTGACCCCCTAATCAGTCCCCAGGAAGTTCATATTTCTCTAGTGACCTCCTCATATTTATGCTTCTGTTGAGATCCCTGACTCTCTCAACTACCCCTTTTAGATGGGATTCATATCATTCTGCTCCATGTGTATATTGACTGAAAGAAGGAGAAAAATAACTTTTCCTTGATTTTCCCAAAGCAGTGCTCACAAATGGTGAGGGGCTAACCATAGGGATTACAACAGTTATAATACATCACAACATGAGACTTAAAAAGGAATACTAGATGTTCCTGCTTATTAAGTCACTTGTGCGCACCTGCCTCTAGGTAGTCAGTTCTTGCCAGTTTCTCCCCAGGCTTTAATCTCTTATGGCCTCACTCCATTCTTTCCATCTCAATCTCACTTTTTTTTTCCATTTCTTATATTTCTGTGGGCCCTCACTAAAGAACTGAAAACTTGTCTGACTTAACCTTTCAATGTAACTTGATCATTTTTATCTTCCTCTAATCATAAGCCGATAAAAACACTCTCCTTGAGCAAGCTATAGTCAGGCTTTTTTGATACCTCTCCCCAACTAGACCTCAACATTTAGACTTTATGTTCATCTTTATATCACCAAATTTTAGCAAAAATTCCTGCTAAGTCAGTTTAGCCAGAATCCCCTATCCTCAATATCTGATCACTCTTGAAATCTGATCTGATTATTCACTTCCTAGGTAATGTCTGATAACTCTGGCCTGCCTTCAGCAAGAATTCGGCCTGGTCTGTTTACTCAGAATTCCCCTGACCCCTTGGTGTTTCTTCAGTAAGTCTCTGGCCTCCAGTCTGAACCCCCTGCTTCCAGGCAGTAAATCCCTTTTGTAACTTTCCTCGTCATATTCACAGTGGAGCTCAGCCCTTCTAACACTACCGCAGTGGTCTCTGTGGCTGTCACATTAGTCCTCAACAAATTGTGCTTCATCATTTTAGAATGTCAAAATAATTTTTCTTTAACAAGTCCATGTTCTTAAGTGCTGTTTATCTCACAGTCTATCATGTTTTCCCTCCCAAAAAGAAACACATACATATTTAGGAAAAAAATAAATCATCCCTGCTCATTCAATAGATTATAATTTGGCTACATTGTAGGTAACAATTCCATAATAACAGTATAGTTATATTAATGGTATACAAACTCAAACAAACTTATGATCAGTTTAAATATAAGCTACATATGGTTTAAGCTATTTAGACTAAATTGACTATATATATGCTATGTGGGTATATGTATGCATATATATGATATCATATACACCATGTTTCTTTGATTTAGAGAGATATATTTTCACATTTTAAGGTGTCTGAAATTGGAATATGCTTCATAATTTTTGTAAAAATGGAAGATGCAGCCATAGGCAGGGGAGTGCGTGGTGACACGCTCACCTTTGCCTGTGTGCACTCCATTTAGCTACATTCATGCAATTTTCACCCGAGCTGAATTACTTTGTTAACATTACACAGAGTTAAATTTTGACTTAAATTTGGATACCTAACTGTCCTTTAAAATATCTTTAAAAAGATTATATAGTGCTCTGAAGTCCATTTAAAAGAAAAGTTATAGTGTATGTCAAAGACTGTCTGTCATCCAGCAGGCGTTGCAATTAGAGTCAGTAGAAACTGTCACATTTCTAGGGATAGATAATGGTATTTTCAGCCCTAGGAGAGGTTAGTGTGACCAATTTATGCATCGTGAAGAACCACCACTCAGGAATATAACATCTATCTGTCAAAAGCTTTTGGCTGACTTGCAAATAAAGCTACTTCACCTCCCATAATATGTAATCCAGTTACAAAATTTCAAAATGCCAAGTTCATCCAAATGTGGAAAATCTCAGGTATTTTTTTATTTGGCACAAAATCATTGTACTGGTCTGAAATATGACAAAATGATCTGTATGGCAAGCAGAGGTTACAGGAGGGGGAATGTAGTCACTGTGATGTCATGAGCACTGGTTAATGGCTAAAAGTGATTCATGCACAAAACCTTCTAGGCTCAATGCAAAGGAGGTTTAGACCAAAACTTTCATGGCCATACTAAAGAAAAGTATTGTTTGTAACCATGTATGTAAATGTATACTACTACTGGTTCACTTTATAAGAATCATATTCATTTTACACTCTATGTTTTTCCCTGTCCCTCTTACCTAAGCTGTGGTTAAAATGGTAGTACATTTTATAATCACTGGCATCTTAGAATAAAGCTTTATATACATTGACGTCGAGCAAATGTGAGATGGATGGGCAGGTTGTTAAATGGGTAGATGAGAGAAAGGAAGGAAAGGACTAATGTGAATCTCCTCTTTTATTTCTATAGTTTTGATCAGGACCCCTTTAACCAATCATAGCTCTGTTGAAATAATTCATCAACTATTTCAGCCCAAACTAAGATATACTGATTGAGTACCTACACTATGTGGTATACACTGAATGTTTGTGTCTTCTCAAAATTCATATGTTGAAATCCAACCCCCAAAGTCATGGTTTTTGGAAGTGAGGTCTTTGGGAAAAGAGACCTCAGAGAGTACCCTACTCTGTCAGGTGAGGTCACAATGAGAAGGTTTCATCTATGAAATCAGGAAGTAGGTTTTCACTGGACACAGAATTTGCTGGTGTCTTGATCTTGAGCTTCTTTTCTAGAACTGTTGGGGACCACCCTGCCTGGTCTCAGGAAGCTGTGACCACCCCCCCCCCCATGACTTAGGCTGAGTGAGAGACCTCTGAACCAGGAACCACTAAGGAGACAAAACTTATTCCCCTGGCATGAACACTACCTGTTCTGTGCCTGGCCTTTAATGCTTGATCAGTTAGCCAATAACGGGTAACAGTTCTCTAGGAAAGAGATTCAACCTAAGGCAGGCATCGATCACTTGAAGGCCTTAGGGATGAGACTCACGGGGCTGTGGAAATGAAGGGGTGATCAACATCAACCCCTGCCCCCTCAAAGCCTGAGTCTTTGTACTTAGATGTGAGAAATCCAAGTCTCCTGAATGCCTTTGTCTCCTGACTGCCAGGCCCAAGCCTGCGAAAATAGCCAAAGGGGCAGCCCAGACCGGAGATGGCGGACCCCTGGCGTAATTAGGCCTGGGACATAGAATATGCAAGATCCTGTGAGATGTTTGCTGGAGGATATTATTAACTTGGAATTTGAAGGCACAGACAGGAAACCAAAACTAACCCTTTGAGCCATGTAGTCCTTTCACATGATAAAACTCCAATCTCTGCCCAGAATCACAGCAGGAGTTCTGTTACAAAGGTAAGTCACCTGTTTCCTTCAATCCTTTCTGCCAGACTGTGAATCCACAAACTGAGTCTGCTTTCTTAATAAAAACCTACTTGGGTAGAGGAACAGGGCACTCCCCATTAGAGAGAGTGGCCACTCCATTCTTTACTTCCCCATAGAAACTGCTTGTGTCTGTGTATGTTTTTCTCGCATGTTTCAATGAGCCATCCGCGGCATTCCGCGCTCACTGCAGGCCGGTGAGCACATGCCATAGAACTGTGAGAAATAAATTTCTGTTGTTTTAATCACTTAAAATATGATATTTTTGTTATAGCCATCAAATTGTTCTAAGACACTATGACAAAAAGTGTTGGAATACAGTGTTAAACACATTGTCCTTGCCCATAAAAAACATAAATGTCTTGCCTCTAGATTAACAGGCAGAAAAACAAATAAATAATGTCCAATGAGATAAAAGAAGTTATTCCTCAAGACCTAGCTGACTTTGGAAGTGAGATGCACAACAACATTATGGAAAATATACACTAGTAACTTTTAACATGTCTGGGTTTGGAGGCAATCATCACTGCTGTCAGAAAGACTTAAATAAGTGAGGTTAGCAATCTGGGTCTATGTTTTTGTTATTCCTGGTTTCACCTTTAATAATGATAGCTACATTATTATATGCCAATAAATTTTAGATGGCAAAATTACTTTAGAAATATTTAGTGTATTTATACCCATTTTATTGGTAAGGACACTGAGACACACTAAATCAGCCTGAGTCATTCAGTCAGTAAGTAGCAGAGCTATTTTATGTAGGCTTTATAACTTGTTGGCATTTTCTTCAAGTTCTCTAGGGCAGCAGTGTTCCTTTGTGTTTTCAGGATACTTGTATCCTCTTAAAATTTATTGAGGATTCTAAAAAGCTTTTGTATATACGGGCTATATCTATCAATATTTACTCTGTTATAAATTGAGACTTTTAAAGTAACTTCTCAATACATTTTAAAATAATAATAAGCCTATTGTGTCAATATCAATAATGCAATTTCATGAAACACTGTGTTTTACAAAACAAAACAAAATGTGAATAGAGTGGCCCTATTTAATATTTTTGCATCTCTCTTTTTAAATGTCTGACAATTTAAGACAGTTGAGTTCCCATATTTGCTTTTGCATTTGATCTATTTTGATAGGCTGTTTTCATTGACCTATATGAAGAAAATCCAGCCTCACAAATATATGTAGCTGTAAAATTGAAGAATATTTTAATAGCTTTTTTATATCATTGATACTGAGCCAAAACTTGACAAGTAAAGTTTTTTTTTAATGTTATTTGCAGCATGGCAACTGAAAGCATATCAACAAGTTCTTTGTGTTACATATAAAATCTACTGGTCTATTCTGCACTTCACTGGATTTTTGACCCATTTATTTTATATTATGCATTAGATATTTTTTAAAAGTATTGATTCACTGAGTTATGCAGATCTTTCAAATGTTGACACATTTAATTATATAATACCAAAAAAACTGGATTTGCTAGTATCATCTTGATCTCAACAGAAAATCCTGTTAGTATTAGGAATTTGTCAAGTTTATGGCAGTTAATACACATTTCTGAGGTTCTGACTTTTACTTGGAAGCTTGAATTTTATCCTTGGCAATAAATAGTGTCAGCTTTTCCTTTAGTGATAATTTTACTCCCTTCATTTTCAAAAAAAGGTCTACCAAATAGCCAAGCCTAAATAACTGTAATTTTGTTTGCTAATTGTTCTTGCCAGTAAAAAGGCTATTCCTTGAATAAGTGGCTAGTTCAGCGCATAACTGAAACACTCATAACAGTGCTTTTGTTATTGAGTCAACCATCATAACTTAATATGTGACAAGACAGCTTTGAATACCTGTTTTATCCCAGAATTATAAGAAGATGTGTCCTCTGGTTCAGGATTTAATGGAATTAATAGTGTTTACTACTTCATCAAGGACATTCTTAGGTGAAATTGGCTTTAACAAAGAAAATCATGGGAAGTGGTGCTAAAGAATGTAATGACAGCTGTGCAGTTTGGTGCTCCACTTCCCGGCCTCATCCTACAGTGGGGCAAATATAAGCCCCACTCACTTTGTACCACCAGTACAAACGCCAACACAGCTTAAAATGCAAACCATTTCTTTGTGCTAGTACAAGGCTTTACCACTCAGTACTGTTATGAAAATAGTCTTGACCTCATGCAGTTTCTGGGAAGGTCCCAGGGACCCCTGTGAGCCTGGGGGTCACACTTTACAATGTTCTACTTTAGAGTAAAGTGTACCACATCCTGTATATTTCTGTCTACAAATATTTGTCTTAAAATGTTTAAAAAATCTGAAAGGGAAAGAAACCAATAAATATATTTTTAAAGAATCATTAAATGATACATATTTGTTGTTTCCTGATATATAGAAGTATATATATGTATATATCAGGAAACAGCAAATATGCCATGTATATAATCTTTAAAACATTAGTTAGTATTAAATTCTATGAGAAAAATGATACTTCAAAGATTTAAAGTCATAGATATATAATAGTTATGATATTCTATAAGATTTATAACATTTCTAAAAGATTCTATAACATTTATAATTTAAGTTGTTTCCCATTTTATCTATGAACCAAAGTATAATTTGAATCTATCAATATGGAATTCATATTTGAGAGATAATTTTATTTATTTTATTTTTAAATATTTTTAAAAGATTTTATTTGTTTATTTTTTTTAGAGGGGGAAGGGAGGGAGAAATAGAGGGAAAGAAACATCATTGTGTGGTTGCCTCTAGCACACCCCCTACTGGAGACCTGACCCACAACCCAGGCTTGTGCCCTGACTGGGGATCGAACCAGGAACCTTTTGATTTGCAGGCTGGCACTCAATCACTGAGTCACACCGGCCAGGGCTGATAGATAATTTTAAATAACTCTGAAAACATTGGGATGAGATTTAAGTATCTCTAGGAGCAAAAGGGATTCATCATACATAAATAATAAATGCTATTAGGAAATGTTAATAGCTATTGTTTATTGCTTTCTATATATTATGCAACATAATACTGCAGCTCACTTGTGATTTAACTCCAGATGAGAGAGCAGGTATAAGTCATCTATACTGTGTCCAGAGTGGAGAAGCTATGAGCCAAAAGCCACTGGTCTCCCTACCTCAGAGCCTAACCCTGAAGCACAGTGAAGTCACAGGCACTGATGCCTTCTTCACACTTTACATTTCGGAACCAGAAGATAAAAGAAGCAACAACAATGACTGCAGACATGCTGCTTAAAATATTTCTTGAAATATTCCGTGAGCCAGCTCTCCTTTATAACAAAAACATAGACTGTTTCACGTCTAATTAGCGATCTGAAGGAAGTAAATTAGCACCTTTCTGCTGGGGTGTTAAAAGCCAGACACAGTTGAGTCCCCATTTTTCAGAGGCTTGGAACCTCATATGTCCAGGTCCCTGAGAATAAATTGCTGAGATGCATGGTACAAGGCATCACTCAAGGCACCGTGGTGAGAAACTAACATTTCCCCACTAAACAGAGGAGGGAAAACAGAAGCAGATCAAACACGGATGGTATAGCTAGTTTTCCCACTAGCTTATAAATTTGTTTTAGGCAGAAGTGCTATATAATTCAGTTTTGAATTTCCCTAATAACAGAATGCTCATGCATATGGAAGGCATTTAATATATGTTTGTTTATTTCTAACAAAACTGAATGGGAATTGAAGATTAGTGTTAGAAGACAAGCTGTGTATTTGAGTGTTAATATTTCTTTAAACCTTGTCCTAATGTAGCAAGCTGTAAAGTAATTAGTAAATGCTCGAAGAACTATTTATTGTGAAATTAGTAAAATTATTCACTCAAACAGCATCTGATACCATAGATGACTCTTAGAGCTTCTCATCAGCACACTAAGCTATGCATCTATGTTTGCAGATTGTAAGGCACAGCTGTCCCTGAAAGCCTTTAAAATTCTTTCCTCACATTAGACATAATGTATTTTTAAGGCTAAGTCAGTTACTACACTGATGCAAACATACACACATGTTTATGTATGTATAATATGTGTATGTGTGCATGGGTAAATGAGTGTATACACATATATTTTATATATATTTATATATGCAGTATATGCACTTACATATTCAATTTATATAATTTTTAAAATATAAAAGCATGATTTATACTCTATGTTTTACCTCCTCTCTAACATCTACACCCATAAAAAGTCATTACCCCAAATTTAAAAAAAAAGGAAGAGTTCTAAAAACTTAAAGTCATAATTTTTGTTTTGTGTTGTTTCCTTAGTTGTCCTGGTTTAGAAAAAGTCTCACAAGGCAGCTCATGCAGTCACAAAGAGTTATCACCATTACTTTGGTAGCAGTCACCTGAACTGTGGCACAGTGATGACAAAGGGATGAGTGTGTTCTATTATTCCTGCCTAAAAAACATAAATTTTATGTTAATTGAAAATATAAAAAAAGACATTTGGCATTAATTCACTAATTCCATTTTTACCTCCTTTGGTTACTTACGGTAGTTTTGGGGAAAGTCAGAAGTCACAGGGCACCAAATCTGGGCTATAGGGGGGCTGAGTCACCTGTGTGATTTGATGTTTTGCCAAAACTCTGCACGAGATATGATGCATTGTCATTATGAAGCTGCCAATCACCAGTTGCCCATAGCTGCAGCCTTCTGAATCATCCAAATAGTTTCCATGGAGGAATGTTCAAGCTTAATTAAAATTTGATACAGATTTGGTGCTCTTCTTGGTCAGTCATTTTAAATGCAATGGTCACACAGTACAAATGCTTATTCAATGGTGTCTAGTGTGCCCACTGACTAGTACAGTGAAGTCATCATTGTTCACACATGCACATTCCAGTCCACGTCCATTCTCCTTAGCTGCCAGGTTACATTGATGTCATGCAAACCATTCTTGTTATATTAGCAATGGCTGGACTTTTCTGGAGAGACCTCATATATATACACTGGAGTCCACCCTGGATACCTGAGCAGACTATTACGTATTCTGCTCTGAGCCTGCGTCCTTCTCAGAGGCACCTCACAGCCCAGGCCCTCGTGGTCAGCAGACTAGCCCAATGAGATTTCTTCTTATTTACAAACAAATGGTTTATTTTTGTCTAATATTTTTTTGGCCAACAAAATTCATTTTTTTCTTCTGTAAGATGTCTCTAGTCGGGCTTAGTTGTCTTTAACTTCATTCCAAGCAACATTAGACTGTATTATGACAGCTGTCATATCAGTGTGCATTCAAAAACTTTACCAAACTTGGTAAATATTTCTGTAGCCATTTAATATTGAAGATGGGAGAAAATATACATTATAAGTATATTATGCTTTATGATTTCAAGAAAGGTATAAACACAAACACAAAAAAGGATGTGTGTGGTGTATGGAAAAAGTTTTCTGACTGATCGATTGTGTCAAAAGTGGTTTGTGAAGTTTCATGCTGGAGATTTCTCACTGGATGCTGCTCTACAGTCAGGCAGACCAGTTGAAATTGGTAGTGATCAAATTGAGACATTGAGAACAATCAACATTATATCACATGGGAGATAGCTGACATACTCAAAATATCCAAATCAATGATGTTATTGGTGATGAAAAATGTGTCTTTTATTTTACAGAAAAAACCACAGAGACTTTTTGGCCAACCAAATACATGGAAAGATCACCTATTTATCAAGCTGGCAGGCTCCAGAGACACACAGATATGAATTCAAATCCCAGTGCAGCTTCTTTGGTCATAGACTAGCACTTAGCTGCTCTCAATTTCATTATTCTCATCTGAAAAATGACTATAACACAGATACCTATTTTATATCTCTGTTTTGAAGATCAAATAAGATATATAGAGTGCTGCATGTAGTGCCTGGTACACAGTGAGTGCTTAACTCAAGGTGCTGTATTAGCCAGGATAGGTGAGGTGAGGCTGTGGAAACGTGTTACCTCTGTCATCTCAGAGGCTCAGCCCAGCAGATGGCTGCTTCTCAGTCACAGAACCCCTGGTGTGGGTCTGGAGGCTCTCCTTTCCAGAGATTCTCTGGGTGGTGACTCAAATACCCTGGCTGCTCCCATCCTATTGTGCCTCCCAAAGGCACCACAGAAAGCAAAAAGGAGTCAGAATTGTATGGGATTTTAAAGAGCTAATCTGGAAGGTTTTTGAAGCAATTTTACCCACATCCTATCTGCCAGGTGTCACATGGCCACGTGCAAGGGCTGCTAGTGCGTGTAGTCTTGTACATGCCGCCGTTTGGTGACCAGTGCTTATCAGTGCTCAGGGCAGTGTTTCCATAGTGACTCTTGGAGTCACACCACATCGATCTTATCTTTTATTTTTAACCAAAGTGAGTGATTAACTATAGTAAAATCTCTCAATAATGTGTCACACATAATGAAAATCCAGACATAAGCCAATTATCCATTCACACACATTCTCAGCAGCTGCGAAATGTTGGTCATTTCAATAATGTCACAAGAGCACAACCCTAATATTTTACATAATTAAAGTTTTTGGTCCCAAGTTATAATACTACGAAGAGGTTTTACTGTGTTTAAAATATCTTTTTGAATGTACTGTGAGTTCCAAAGAAATGCAGTCAAATTTGCCCTTATAATAGAAAAGTCACTAAAAATGATTATTGATGATTCTTCACTGGGTGGAGAAACTGCATCATAGTGAAGCAGTTCGTGATGATACAGAATGAATGAGAAGGAGATGAAGCAAAAGCCTGGAATTCACACTCTGACTGTACTTTTTATTAACTTTACAACTCAAGACATGTGTCTCAGTTTCTTCACCTATAATTCAGATTTTCATAAAATGTAAAAATAAGGCAAAACTGCTAATAGGTATCATCTGTCTAGTGTCGAGTAATTTGTATATATTATCATATTTAATTATCAGAACCACCTTGTTAGGTAAATACTATTTTTATTTCTGTTCCCTCTAAAGGAAGCTAATGTTGAGTAAACTGGCCAAGGGTCCCACGGGGTTTAAACCCAGTTCTGTGTAGCTCCAAAGTCCTGAACTCTTCATGCTGCTTCTTGGAGAGCTCTGCAATTTTTTAAAATTATAGCGTTGTAGTTATTGTTATACCACTGACCTTGGCTTTTTCCATTTTGTCTTAGGAAAAGACTTTAAAAAACTTTCTTTTTCAGTCATTTAAAGCAGGTTTGGCTACAGACCACACGAAAAATGAAAAGGCAGATAATTCAAGCCACTGATACAGTTTAGGGAATCAGCAAAACTACAGAGAACATTTAATTTGTAATTCAAATACCTCTTCTGGTGCTACACATGTGAGGTCCTAATAAATACTGAGTTCATCTAGATTCTTGCCTTGATTTCTCTAGTCTTCAGCTTCTGGTGGGCCAAAATGTAAAGCTAGATCATCTTCATTAGAATTTTAAGTAGGTTTATACTATTTCCATTCCCCTATAAATTTGTTTCCTGAGATCCCCAGTTTTCAGTCGTGTTTGAAAACATTCTTCACCAACACATTTCCCCTCCTATGACATTCATTTTACTGAGAGGACAGAGATGGGGGAGAGAGAAAGAGGGAGAGGGAGACATAAAACCTCTCTTTTTTTAAAAAGTGTGTGTCTGTAACATCCTGTATTAACACATTTTTTTTTATTCTACCACACAAAAGCAGGTTTAAAGGAGAGAGACTGAAGTGAGAGTGAAAGAAATGAGAGAGGGGCTTATTTCAAAGTGCTCCGACCTTTTCCCTGACTCTTTCAAGTTCAACATTTCTGTCTGCGTCACCCCCAGTGACATGCAACTGGGCATCAGTCTGTCTCCACCTTCAAGTGTTGAATATTTGGGGTGGTGAAAATAGTATAATATATTTTATGGGCTGGTAAGATAGTAAAAGGCTGAACTGTGGCATTCTTGATAAAGATCATTATGTAAAATACTAATGGAATCAAGCAAATACAATTTCTCAGACAAGTACTTTATTGAAGAATAGGTACTTGTATATGATATCAGATACTTAATAAAGGACTACATTTAGAAATTTTGCTAGTCTAGGAAAAAAACAGAGCAAAGAAATAGTTTAAGGAAGACTTTTATATGCTAAAAATGTGAGCCTTTGATAGTTAATGAAAGTATACTTTCCTTTATATAACAGCACAGGCAACTGGGAATCTCAGGGTATCTGTCACCTCCCAGGTGATTAAACTGAGACTCGCGACCCCTTAGCCAGACTAGGGAACAGAATTCGCGCTCATCCCCGAACCCCACGCCTCTGTTACCTGGCTGTACCCCCGTCACTCTGCTCTCAGGACAGCCAGAGCCGAACCTGCTGCCGCGTAAGCTCTGCTGCGTTTCCCCATCTTGAAAAGCTATTTCTCATTAAAATTACTAATATTTTCTGCTGGCTCATCCTCATGCTTCATCATTCAACAACCTTTAAGCTATTATGTGTGTCTGCACATACACACACTTAAAAACTTTTGCCAGGAAAAGTCTTGATGTACTAAGTAAGCTGCTGCCTATGCTTTTTGGGGGGAAAAAAAATCACAGAAGAGAAGAGTCTTATGGCATTTAAAAAGCTGAAAAACAATGATATAAGGTCTACCATTGGTTATTTTATTAAAATTTCAAAAGAAAGGAAAGCAGCACTTTTGAAACACATTCCATGTGCAAGCATGATGCTGGGTGCTTTGCAGCCATCTGTTGTACTGCCTTAACAACAACCCATAAGGCGATATTACTGTGCCTTCCCCTTAAACAAGGAAACTGCGCATTGTGCAACTTAAGTAATATTTACATGGGGGGATGGGACTGAAACCCAAGTGTGACTAATTTTTTCCAGTATAATGCACTATATCCCTACCCCCTTTTTTACATTTCTAATGGATAACACTGCTGGGATTAATAAGCTCTTTAACTAGGTGAAGCAGCATATTCATTTAACTACCTTAAACTCACCTATTTCCAGCTTTATTTAGAATTTAAAAAAATAAACAAGGTAGTATTCATTCCATCTATTTACTGCATGCATTTACAAATTCTAACTTGTGAATTTTTGCAGTACTTTTGTAGTGGGGTGTTGAGCCAGAGGTCCCCCAAATAGAGATGTCCCCCCATGAACCTTGAATTGGGAGTAGGGAAGCAGAGGAGGGCCTTTGAGAGGTACTCTGCATATCTGTGGTAACTTGGCTAGCTTAATAGTTATGTTAAAAGCTGTGCTGCTCCTTGGGGGCCAGGTGGATAGGCCTGATGCTGATTGGTGATGTAGTCAGCCTTCGAGAGAGTCAGGAAAGCTGTTTACCCTGCATCCCCTGGCCACACCTGCCTGGACTGATAATGGCAGCCCAAAGATTGTAAAGCATACAAAGAACAGGCAGATGTAACTCACTGTGGGAGGAGTCAGAATTGGGGTCTGGAAACCCCAGGCCAGGGTTTAAACTAGGTGCGGCAACCATGAGTCCCTCTCTCTATATCTATCATGTGGTTTGGGAAGGAGTGGGGGGTCTGGGCCCCCACCAGCCAGCCATGAAATCTGGTGTATAAGGAGGTGCCATGTTGTTTTGGATTAAGGGCTGGAGAACACAGCAACATGGCTGATGGTGCCGGGAATTGCAGAACCTGTCCAGCCAAGCAAAGATTAATGGAAGACGCCTGAATGCTGAACTGTGACTGGGAATGCTGAGCTGTGGACTTCTGTTTTTCTGAAAATATCTCCCACTGGCATATTCTGAAACTGGGCTGATTTGGCAAAGGGAGGCAGAACTGTGTGTTTGTGGGTGCTTTAAAGGGAGTGGGATTTAACAGCAGAATTCCACCATCATTCTAAATCTGTATACTTTTAAATAAACAATTCCTTTTCTTTTCATCAAACTCTGACATTAGGTCATGCTTCTTGGCAGTGGGAAATTGGACCCCTCACAATTGATTCAGAACCGCATAGGCTGGGGTTCTGTAGCACCTTGATTTGAATTTGAAAGAAAATGGGGAGCTTAACTATAACATGCAGAGAATAAACAGAATTTATATTTCTGTTAGATGAATCCTGATTTCCTGAGCTAATATTGTCTAGTCTTGATAAGCTACAGTTCTAGCAAACCACAAAAAACTATAAATTAGATCAATAAATGCCATGAGTTTCAGTGGAAATCTTGGTTTAGGGCACTTTAGAAACAGGATATTGTGAACAGAGCAGTGAACTAATTATTTCTGTATTTTATGAATGAATTTTATGTATGTAATTTCCCTGCTTTTATTAAAGAGACAGATTGCATTTCATATTTTTTTTGTTGTACCCAGAGCTCGCATACCAAGCGGTGGAACACAGTAAAGTTGAATCAAAGATTTGCTGCTGAGAAAGAAACACACAGGGGAGGTAAACACTGGTTTCCAGTTGGTTTTATAACAATGTACAAAGAGATGGGAAGAAAGAGGAAGGAATGGGCATTAATTTGGCACCTACTATGGACCAGGTATGTGGAACTTTCCAATGCTATATTCTTTAATCCTCATAATACTTGTGTTGGACATTTTCATTCCTATTTAACAGCTAGGTTCACAGTGGTTAAGTGATGTGTTTAAGATCATTCACTTTGTAAATATACTTGATTCCAAAGTCAAGAGAACCTATGTCCTTGAATGTGTCCTTAAAAGCATCCTTATGTTGCAGGTACATAGATGTCCACACTGAGGGCCTGGGGCCACAGCTCAAAGGTGGCAAACTCCAAATGCAAAATACCTTCAGTCTGGGGTATTGTTTAGACATTTATTCAAAAATCCATAAGTGCATTCCATAATATTTATTTTAATATTAAAACTGTTTTAAGTTACCTTTTCCCAATAGACTCTGTAGAAATAGTCACCCTGCTTTGTTACAGATTCTTAGACATGCCTTCCATAGGTGGTCTCCTGTCCAACCAGCTTACACTTCTCTGTAAAGCAGTTATTCCTTTTGACATCAGCAGGTTCCTGCTGGTGGCTTTGGTTCCAGTGGCTCCTGGCTGCTCTTCTGACAGTAGTGGATATTTCCTTAGAAATCCTCAGTACAGCTTCCATCTAATTTGTCAGCATTCCTTCAGGTTTCAGCTCAAGTGGCATCATGGCTGTATCACAACCATTCTATTGCTTATTTTTTAATTAGAAGTCCTTAAGTCAGAGACAATGCTGGGGACTTAGCATTAGGTCAAACTTAAATTTTGTACAACTACAGCCTGGAACTCTATTCTTATTATTAAGAACCACCATAACTGTAGTAGCTTTCAGATCATTAAGCACCTTGCAGACATTTTCCTGTGTAATCCTCACAGCAACTCTATACGTGTTATCAGTATTTCCATTTTCACATTAGACATGAAAACAAAAACAAAATCTATCACTTAGAAAAGTTTATAATTTCCCAAGGTATAGGCTAGTGAGCAGACAAGCCGGTAAGAATCACACACACACACACACACACACACACACACACACACACATCTATCTGCTCTATGTTCAGATATTCTGTCCTAATATCCCTTGCTCTTGTCAATCTCGTAAGAATGGGAGAGATTCTAAGCTTGAATCCTAGGCTAACAGGTGGGCTTTTTCCAACCCCTCTTATGGCCCTCTTACCGCTCCTTTCTTTCCTTCAACCTGGTCATCCACAAAGCACAGCTGGGTCTCTTCAGTCTCACAGCTTACTGTGCTTTTGAATTCTGAGTTCCAGTTGCATGAAAATCATTGAATATGATGGTAATAACTAGCAGGAGGCTCTATCAGATATCATTTCAGAAGGATCTTCACTATTTTTGGAAGAATTCCCAGTACCTATCATTTATTGAGTCATTCATTAATTCAGTACACATTTATGGAGCACCTACAATGTGCTACAGTATTCTATACTACACTAAACTACCCTACACTGCACTATGGTACCATCATATTCCACTTCCATCTTCATGCTGCCCCAGTAGATGTTTCTGGGCACCTTCTTCTACCTTGCCTCCCTTAGTCCCTTAGTCAGCTACAACGATTGTGGAAAGTGTTCAACCTCTATCTCTCAAAACATGTCTTGTGCACTACCTAGTTAAAAGTAAGATTGCTATTAATGTCATCCTCATTGACATCATTCAAAATGTAATATCAGTTATAATTGAAACACTACATGTATAAATTGTTAAGTGATATTACACAAGTAGGGTGAGGCAGACATTAATTTCTTTCACAGATGAGAAAACTTAACTTTAAAGAGGCTCCACAATGTCATGTTGAACAAAAAATCTTTAGTCTAATTCCAGAATTGCTTCCCTCTGTACCAAATTGTTTTTTCTATTACAAATAACATATAAGCCACCTTTTCTAAAAAAAAGGAAATATATTAAATAGATATAATAAATACTAAAATAAAAATAGTGGAGAAAGTAATAAACATCTTCTACAATTAAGCAAAATTACTGCAATTGATTACTAAATTTTGTTTAAGTTTTCTGGCTACCAAGATAAACACAATTTGAATTTTATGGAAATGCATTTATATTTAAGTCATTTAGGGACCATTAATATTTCTAAAAGATATCAGATAAAATTTGATAAGTGATATTCTAGGAACCTACTACTAATAAGTTATATTTCCAAAGCTGTGGTGCCAGCCTATATTTAAATGAAATACTTAGGTTGGGCTCCCATGTGTAGTGCCAATGAGAGGTGGTCCATGCTGGGAAGCACCTTCCCCATAGTTTTAGAGGGATGAGAATATACTAGAAAAAGCACTAGAGAGTTTAGTACAGGATTCTACACTGAAGGGCTTAAGTCAAGAGAACTGAATGAACAGACAATCTTCATAGCAATCATCAGGGTTAAAGAGAAGAATAAAGAACGCTGAGGTGTGCAGGGAAGAATAGTAACATTAAGGATATTTTTCTATGATCATGTCCAAGAGGTCAAGCAAAAGTGAAGGTGCCTGGGAGCTGTGAGGGCCAGAGCCACCGGCAGGGTTTCACACTCCAGCGGCTGTATTCACAGAGTGAAGCTGCTGCCAAACCCAGTTCCAGAGTCAGGGAGGAAGGGGAAATAAGTCCTCTAACCTCTCTCTCCCTTTACCAGCCTGGCTCCTGTCCTTGCCTCTCCTCAGACAAACCCTATCAGAGAAGAGCAGAGACCAAAGAACCCTTGAAGATGTCGGGAGGGCCAACCTCCAGGTCGCAGAGCAGGACAAAAATCGATGGGGAAGGAGGTGGTAAGAAGGAATAACCAGCACACCTGTGTAAGTGTTGGCTCCTGTACTCACTATGTGAAGTTAGGCAAGTTACTTCACCCAGCTGAGTCTTACTCTCTACAATGGGTTACTGTGAAATATAGAAGAGTTTAATACTAACATTAAATGATTAGAACATGATGGATATTTTACAATTATTTGCCAAAGAAAACCTTGAATTAATTATAGTGTGTTATGGCACTGGGAAGAGAGAAGTGGGTTGAAAACTTTGCTGGCAAGGGGAGGACCATGAGAAAAGAACCAGTTTCCTAAAGAGCTAAGCTAAATAGATTATGCTTATTAGCAGATAAATTATAGCTTCAGATCTAAGGATCTAGTGAAGCCCTGCCTGCACTGAAGCCTTGAGTGATCATCTAGTAGGAATCTAAAACAACATCAGGGACTTTAAAAAATAAGTTATGTACTTAATCTTTGCCACCGACAAGCTAAAGAAGATTCTTATGATCTCTCACCTTGAACTCACATGATATACATTATCTGTGTCCTCAAGTGGCATTGCTTACTGACTCACACCAGAAGGAAATGAACGCAGCTGGGTGGTACATCTGTCATGGGAGGCTGCCTTTTCTGGAAATAGTCTGGAGTTCAAATGGGTGGGTCACACACTGCACCGGAGTATACAGAGACAGTCACCTGACCCAGACTGAGTGAATCTGAGAGGCTGAGTGAGGCACGCTTACTGCGGTGTCTAAGAGAGGAAAGTGCAGGGATTCCTGTTACTGCCCCCCTGGAACAACATAGTCTTTACTTACTGAACTTTTTTAATAACACAAGCTATTTCAGTACCCATCCCATAAATTATTTTTAAAGCATTAAAATGGTATTGTTTTTTTATTTCTAACAAGTAGAAAAACTTTGGCTTATATAATATCTTTTATTGTCATTTATACCAGGGTCTGTCTCTTGGCACTACTGACATTTTGGACCATTCATTGTTGTTGGGGCTGCCCTGTGCATTATATGAAGTTTAGCAGCATTTCTGGCCTCTACCCACTAATACCCCACAGCCATAACAATGATAAATGTCTCCATGTAAATGAAATATGTCCCTGGAGTGGGGCACAACTCCCCCTGCTCAGAATCACTGATTTCAATTAAGAGGAAGCTGCAATTACACAAGAAATATTACTTATCTTCATGTACCATTTTGGCATAGCAAAGGTTTCAGTTAAAAATCACATTTTTAAGTTGGGCAAATAGGTTAAAATTCTAGCTCTACCACTTACTATGTGACTTTGGGTAAATTTTTTAACTTCTCTGAGCCTTTGATTCCTCACTTTTATTTACATGTGGATAACTATATAAAATCCACTGCAAATCACAAGGGTTCTGTATGCATGCAAAGAGCCAAACACCAAACACCCAGTTGGGTCTCAGCTGGAGCTTGCGTGGGTCCCCTTCTCCCAATGCCAATCACAGAGCACTAAACTTAATGAGAATTCCATCATCGCTCTGAAATGAAGAAATGGTTTGAAAGCTTGTAGATGTGTGTGTGCATATATACATGGTCATTTCCAACACTTCTGTTTGCTTATAATAATAAAATTTCAATTAAGTAAGAGAGACAAAACTTCTGTTTGCTCGGAATATCAGGACAATTAATAATGATGGAAACAAATACTCTGGCATTTAATAGTGAATTTAGCAAAATGTTATATTTTCCCTGTTTGCCATATGTGAACGTGGCCTTCTAGGCAAATGCAAAATTGCATGCAAATTACTTATGTGCAGAGTTTCTAAAACAGCAAAGTCATAATCTCCTTAGTGCCTGAGTTTCTTTCAGCTGGTCAGCTGGGTCCAGTGACCCAATTAGGCCCCCATGTGGTAGAAGTTCACTGAAGTGTTCCACCCAAACAGGTTGTTTTTTTTTTCCAGTTTTTCCCAGAAATATTTTAGAACCAAATAGACTCCTAAAGAATAATTCTGGTGGAAGGTATTTGGTGTGATGTTTAGGGTGAATTTAAGTCAAAATTTACAATGAAAAGCTCAGGGAGAGGAGGTTTGCTAGATTGCAGGCCTGATAAAGTATGCAGAAAATCTCCTAACGTTCTTTTCTTCCTCCTATTTTCTTGAACTTTTTGATAAGGAAGGAGACCTATGATTGGGTATTATGGAAAGACGGGGAAAAAATAACAACCCCAATCATCCATTTATCCAGCATTCACTGTGAGCCTGTTTTGTGCTGATCATTCATTTGCTGCTGGGCATACAACGATCCTGGACTCCAGCTCCTGAATCCCAGAATTCGCTTACTGTTTAACTCATGCTACACGAGTTTCTCTGTCGTCAGGTGCTGAACTTCTTCCTCACTAGATTTGAAAATCCTCAGGATCCCTAAATCCTAGTATAGTGCTGGGGACATGTTAGGGACTCAATGATTTGTTTAAATAAATGAATGTATATCTGTCTATTTCTCCTGGGATATGTATATTTTAAGCACTTGTATATTATGTAATCATTAGATAATACAAACTTAATTTAATTTAATGTAGCAAATATATGTATATTGCCCATTACTTGCTTCTGTGTGTTATAGGATGGGAAACAAAGGCGAATTTAACTAGTACCTTGACATTAATTTATATTGCTATGAATAAAGGACTCTAGGGAGAAAGGCAGCAACACCAGCTATCTGAAATCTTAGGCTCCTGCAAAGTCTCAAAGCTGTGGAATGGGTGTTTTAATTATCCAAGGAGCTGGGTGGGACTCTAACATGGCTGGTTCTGTAATAACACCTCTTAAATTTTGACAACGTTCTCTGTTGTATCATTTGCCAGACTGGGAGAGACTGTCATACAACCTCATTATCTATTTCCCATATTGGGGCTACTGATCATGGCTTACATTTTAAAAGCTATGGAGGAGTGGTATGTCTCAGCTCTGCAAATATCAGCATAGTCAAAGGAACTTGTAGTTTTTGACTCACCCCTTTGGGAGAACTAGTTATTTTAGAGGTTGTCTGCAAACTGCTTGGAGCAGCTCATTATGAGAGCTGGGCTTGGCAAGGTGTATTGCTTATATTAATGGAGGTACAATCCTCCTGTCCCTCTTATTTTTATTTCACAGCCCCTTTCTGATATGACAGAGAAGAGATACAATTGCACAGCCAGATTTCTTCCCCCGGACCCCACCCCTGCACCCGCACCCCACCCACATCCGGGAGAAAAAACCATTTAGTCTCTGTACCTAAGCAAGACAAGACATCATATGTGTCCTCTCACAAGCTCTCCCACTGCTTTTCTGCAGATGTAAATGATGCTCCTCTCCCCCTTTGTAGGGTAGACTAAGTAATCAACTACATTTAGTAAGCAACTTACTCACTAAACCATCTCTGTATTCAGTCAAGCTTCCGTGCCAGCTCTTGCGCTAAGCACTAAACCTCAAAGAGCGGAAGTGAAGGCGAAGGGACCAGAGTGGGGTGGGGTCTGTGAAGAGAACACTGAATGTAGAGAAACCGGCAGGCAGAGCTTAGCTAGCGCTGGCGTTCTGGAGCTGGGGGAGCAGTGTGAGACAGGAAACCAGACATGTAAGCTGGGGCCTGATATCAAGAAATATAGACCATGGTCTTTAAGGAGTTTGGGCTTTGTATTGAAAACCATGAAAAGCCATTCAAAAGTTCAAGCTAGGTGTTTGTAAATGATTAACACCGCTAGAACGCTGCACTAGAAAATCTGGTAGCCAGTTGCCACATGCGCTATTCAGCACTCACAACGTGGCTAGTTTGAATTGCCATGTGTCCTAAACGTTATATATACACTGGATTTCAAAGACTTAAATACCAAGAAATGCACAAAGGAAAATAAAATATTTCAGTATTAACTTTTATATATGGTAATATTTTATACATAATGAAATAATGACATATCATTAACAGTGCCTGGGTTTTTTGTTTGTTGCTTTTGTTTGTCTGTTTACTTTTATAATGTGGCTACTAGAAAATTTAAAATTGCACGTGTGGCCCACATTAGATTTCTCACAATGTATTTCAAAAACTCGTGGTTTAGATAAGAGAGGACTGAGGTCTAAACAGGGCAAAAGGCATGAGGATGAAGTAGAGAGAGCGGATTATTTTACATTTATTTACATTAAAGTGAACTTCCAACTAGGATTTGTATACACTTAGTGATGAGAAATCTTTAATAGACACTAAGGTACACAGATATTTCTTTCTTAACTTTTCTGCAGATTTCCCCCAAACCCCAACTGCCATCAAGTGAGTTCTCTTATTTTTACCTTTCCTTGAGAAAACATGTTTTTCTATACACACACACAAAGGGAGACCTGTCAACTGCCCTGGGCTCGCTCGTGTGCATCCTGCCAGCAGGAAAAGCAGCAGGGCCCCCAAGGCCGGCTTAGAACACTGAGGAGAAGTTGCCAGAGCGAAAGAGCAGAGCCAGGGTGAAATGCGTCCTCTGGCAATGAGATCGCCTAATCTCTCCCTTCACTGACATTGAGGGAGATCTGATGAAAGTGACAGCTGATGTGTCACTAAAAATATTTCTGATGAAGCATCTCACTATGATCTTTGGAATATTTTTCAGAAAAATATAAAACAATCAAGAAAGTTGCTATAACAACATCTGTCCATTCTCATCCACTTACATATGTGAATAAGTTCTTTTCATGCTTGTATTTAATAAACTAATAGAAAAATAAAAAAAACTGATATTGAATCCCACTTTAATCTACCCATAAATAGTATTCATGCATGGATACATGAACTAATTGAAAAAAAATCTCTTCTCTGATTGAGATTCATTTTCACTAAAATTTTGTTTTTATCTCTAGTAATTATTTACTAATGTTAAAAATATACAGATGTGGATTTGATTAATATATGGATAATAATTGTAGTGATAACAATCTAGAAGAAAAAAATTAACACTTAGAATTTTATATGCCAGGAAATGGGAATTTCTAACTAATCTAATTTACATACACATTTTGTTTCAGAAAAGTTTAATGTGTTGATCAATAAAAGACTTTCAAGCATACAAATATATTACATTAGGATAAAATTCTGTGGGTGAAGTGAATTGGAAATACAAATTCAAGGAAAACAGTAACCAAGTAAGATTTCTTACTGTTAAAGAAGAGCTTGCTCCTGTCTTTTTAAAATTGGGTGACAGTGGGCATTAAAATCACCCTAGTATTTAAATTCCATTGAATGCATTTAGAAGAGTGATGTAACAGTTTTATAGTTAAATGTTAGTTTTTATGGTATGCTGTAAATTATGTGTTCTGCAACTATTTACATTTATGATGAAAATTGTAGACATCAAATAAAAAGTGTGTGAGAGATATATAGCTTATTTTTCTTAATTCTCAAATAGGGTGTGTGAACTGAAGACAGTGATTTGGATTACAGATGCACAGAGAGCTTGGGGACCTATTTGGGATCTGCAGGGCAGGCAAGGGAGTCTCGGGTACTGTTGTGCACACCCCATGAGATCAACCATGGTTTAGCTACAAAGCCATATTGGCATTTCCTCCAGTGCAATTCTTCACAATAAGAAACAGGGCTATGTGTCCCTGGCCTCAAGGCACTACATGCCAGCAGCAATCCCTTTCTGTCATCAAGATACCTCAAAGCGCCCCATGCTTTCCAAGCATTGCTTTGGACATAGCCATCCTTTCCCTGGCTGGGACTCACTAGAGAAAGATGAATCATAGAGGCCTTGAAGCTAGATTTTGCCAACATTTTTGGTTCCAGCTTGGTTTGTGCCAGGGGATCTGTCAGGAACCTGCATATTACCATGTCACACCGGAACTGTAATGGAACATGAGAGAGACAGCTCCAGATTCCTGACTAGGTAACAGTGGAATTATGCTCTTAAAAGGGACTTGGAGTTCCAACCATCATTTTATTTGCACCCCAGGAAGTACACCTGCTCCACCCATCAATATTTGATGGCTATTGAAAGGAGGGCAGAGCTGACATGCTGTCAGAATTTATCAAGTAAAGAACATGAAGCAAGCTTGAACTTGCACCAGACTTGCCTGTGGGGAGTCTGGGTAGTTGGGAGATTGCCACTCTGTCTAGACCAGGATTTGATATAAGCAGCCTGCAAGGGGTGAGGGAGGTCTAAGGATGAGCATGGGAGGCCAGAAGACAGGGAGAGGGTGACTCCATGAACTATTAAGTTCATCAGAGGAAATACATGCTGAAAATAATATGTCTAACTTTTGTGATTTCTGCCTCTGTCTTCAGCAATGAAAGCTCATTTTATATGTTATAATAATTAAAGAGATTTTTGGTTCCTTCTTCTGTGTTACTTTTCCTGATCCCCTATCCACCCCAAGCTGGTTTGGGGGCCTTTCTATTAAACATTCATATTACCTTCTTTTTTAGTTGTATTTTTAAAATTTTTATTTATTGATTTGAGAGAGAGAGAGAGAGAAAGAGAGAACTGATACGTTGTATCACTTATTTATGCATTTATTGGTTGATTCTTGTTTGTGCCCTGACCCAGGACTGAACCCACAACCTTGACATATCAGGACAATGACATAATCAACTCAACTACCCTGCCAGGACCCAGATCACCTTCTGGTTCCTTCTATTATGGCATTGTTTACGCTCTTGGTTTGTGGCCAGTCTGATGGAATAAAAGAGAAAGAAGAAAAAAGTAATGTTTTTGATCATCAGAGGTAGAGATTGGATAGAATTCAAAGCCTCTCTCTTCCATGTGCTCTTTCTCTGTGGATTTCTCACTGGCCCTCTCTGCATTCATATTCCTTCATTTTTTGCTACCTTTTGACACATATTCAGTCTTCATATACAATTTATAGATGTTTTGTAATTGTGTTTGTAGTGAATATAGTTAGCCAACAGAATTTGGAAATCAAGGAGTTTGGGACAGTGGAAATGTTGGAGCTCAGGGGTTTCTTAGAGACTGGGTGTGATGGAGGGATTCAGGAGGCCAACCATTAACACTCACACTACACAAACTATGTGCCAGACACACCCCGCACTTGACCCAGGATGTCAACAAAGGAAGTCCATAAGCTATTGAAACAAGAGCTGTGGCAGGGAAAGAATGTATTAAAGAGGTTTATGGACTAACACATCTACAAAGCACCTACACAAATAGTAGAAACGGCATCAAACTATAGAGAGTTTTAAAGAGTCAAAAAATTGTATATGTTCAGAAAATGAGGCAATCTTAAAGTGGTTCCTGTGTGAAATGTTTAAGTATGCCCAGACCATGTCTTCTTCCTGGGAAGACGCTTCACAGTTTCATTCAGGGTATGTTTGTGTCCAGTCATTTTTGGCCGCCATGCCACATCTTCGTGAGCGCCTGATCTAAGCTAAAGCAGATTCTTTCCTGTCTCTGTACTGCACTCAAAAGACAAAAACTGAACAAATGACCCCTTTGCAGACTGAAACCATAAGGCCACAGGAAATTCAGAGCTAATAACCAATGTTTGTCACTGAAAACTAAATGGAGAAAACCAGTCTGCAGCTAAAGGTGAAAATGAAGCAAAGAGAGTGGCAATGAGACAAGTGTGCACACACCCTCACACACACATTCACTATGTGCAATCCGGCTATGCTGCCTGCTACTGAGGTCTGTGAGCTTCCTCTCTGTTTTTCAAATAAACCTCTTTTGAGGTTATTTGAGTTTTTTTTTATCTCATTTCTTTTCATCCCTTGCTAAGACAGTCATGTCATTCAAATCCCTTATTTTCAGAAAGGAAACAGTTCTAGAAAAGAAAGACAGTTTGGTTAAACTCTAATTAATGAGAGACTGAAGCCAGGCATGCAGATCTGAATTTCCTATGCTACCAGATAGATTGCTGAGTAAAAAAGCAATCAGCTTCGAAAAGGCTGCTGATGTTGACTCTCCTGATTGATCTCCCCATCTCAGGTCCAGACCACTACAGTTCAAGATTCTGAACTGATGTTTAGTCACCAAGTTATTGAAAAAAAATATGTATATCTATATTTTCCCTTACTTGACTTTAGAATTTGGCATTAGCACAGTGTTTCTAGAGATGAAAGATTATTGCTTTTAGCCACAGGTCACTTCAAAGTTTAGAGAGCAAAGATCATTTATCTACCTACAAATGTTCCCTTTAATTCCGGGGCCAATCTCTGACCTACCAGAAAGACAGCTCCATGATGCTCTGACCCAGGAGAGCTTTCCTCTCTTTTCTTACCAGGGTTTCTTTTGCCTGTATTTTAATCAATTCTGTGGCACAGACCCCAGATTGAATCAGGGCCTTCCATTTCCTTCCCTAGAAATAGTAGGAGGCTCTATCTTAACCTGAGCTCTCACTGCTCTGAACGACCAAGTTCACTGTTGGAGCCTGTGATCCAGCTGATTGTCTTTGACCAGGGTCTTCATATCCTCTTAGCAAATCCTTGGTCAAATACTCTCTCTTCTCTACAGTGCTTTTAATCTCCTGGTCTTT
The DNA here is from genome assembly GCA_004024845.1 of Tonatia bakeri. NCBI lineage: Eukaryota > Metazoa > Chordata > Mammalia > Chiroptera > Phyllostomidae > Tonatia > Tonatia bakeri. The sequence goes on from PVIA01000845.1 coordinate 254,592, forward strand.
CTTCCATAGTCTGTGTTGATCATCTAAATCTAAACTACTTTCACTGCAGACTCTTTGAAGCGCACTCATCCCTGTCATTCTGACACTCCTCACCCATAACATCCCAACCCTAGAGCACGCCTTCATCTGCCTTCTCCATGGCTGCACCTCTTCAGCTGAGACCAGCTGTTTGGATGAGCCCCAGTGCACACTTAAGGTTCCCAGGCTGAGCTGAGTCCTTGACAATGTCTGTTGGTCCTTCTCTTTCTGCTTATCAACCTCCACTTTTGTTGTAATCCAGTTTAACACAGTCCTGGAGAAGGACCTGAGCCTCCTACTTCATTGGGAATACCTGAGAACCTCATAGCTCCTTTATTTTCATGGCCTACCAATCTCTCCCGCATACTACACTATTCATTTCCATACTTTGTGAAATCTCTTCCAAACCCAGAGAGAAAGTAATTCTTCTATAAGTCAAGGTAGCTCATTTATCTGGACTCCATCTTACTCTTTATGAAAAGACCAGAATATTTCAATTATTCCTCAGCTCTAGGGTAGTTTCAGTCTCTGCTTTCCTACTGACTCACTTGTCTGAGCCTATAGCAAACTGAAGTCTCTTGTAGCTGGTCTCATTCTATTCCTGAAAGACTACAGGCCAATGCCCTAAGGCATTGATTGCATCTAATGAACTAACTTTGTTCCTGTGCATATAAATAAAAACTGCTTCCTAGGTTACCCCTGACCAGACCCTATCAATAGATGGCTCTTTAAGAAAAAAGCCTTTATTCTCTCATCATGGCTCCCAATACCATGTCCCTAACCCTGGAGTTGGGAAGAGAAATGCAACAGCATACTATTATAGTGTTTCCACTATACAGATATAAAAGATGCAAATAATCTCAAGATCATAGATAATAGCCAAATCTAGTAAAATAACTAAGAAATGTTAAAATTTGAGTATTTATTATCTTTATTTTTAAATGACTTATTTTAAATTTATATCACTTAATCTTTATAATGGCTATGCATAACAACTGGCTTGCAAAATTTAAAAATGTAATCATCAGTTATCACAAGCCAGTGCCAGCAGCTCCAGCACACTGTTGTGCACTCTCCTCCTTTCTGTGGAACCTGATGCTTCTGTGCATTCTAAATCCTACCTGGTCTGAAGTGTCCTCAAATCTACCTAACAACTTCTGTTCCCTGTGAGCTGCTTCTCTTCTCTTATCTAATCTCAGACAACTGGTGTTAGCAAAACTTCTGGACCCAGCCAACTGATCTCACATGGTACACACTCTTTAATACCACTCCTATAGACCTATTTCAGTTTAGTAAGTAATACCAGCATCTACCCGAGCAATTAGGACACACCATTGTAAATCATCCTTGAATCTTTCTGATTCCTTCACGTCCCACAATGATGTCTTACTTTACATCCTAAATCTGTCATGTATCCTCTTTTCTTTATTCCTTTGACCATTGTCCTGATATAGGTCCCATCTTATTAAAATAGTTTCCAAAAGGATCCAGCTTTCTCTATTCTTGTCTCTCTTTCCCAGAAGGTATCATAGTGATTTACTAAATTTCATACATGATTATGACATTTCTTGATTCAATCATTTCACTGGCTCCCCATTTCACTGCTGAATAACTACAGGGCAACATAAATTCATCGTTTATTTGGCCTCTGTCTGACCTGACCAGCTTCATTTCTTACCACTTCCTGCTTTATTTACTTTTTATGCTCCACCAATATCAAACTGCTAATAATTGCCTCCGGAAGTAACTCTTGCACTCCTCTATAACTTAGCTCAAGCTATACCTCTTTGTTTTCATAACGTGACACTGATCACCTCTCATCTGACCATGTTTATACCCAACTCTTAAGTCTTAGATCAGAAATCACATACTGTTTAGGCAGACATCCCTAATTTCTTATAATGGCCTGTCTGGGGCAACCATGGAAATGAGCCAGTCATATCTCCTGCTCTGAGGAGCTTCCTTGACTGATGGCCCCAGCTTCTGCCACTTCGGATTCCCTGGTGCATTCCTGTCCAGGTTGTGCTCTGTTTGCTTAGAGCCAATGACAGAGCACATCTGCAGTAAAAGGCAGGCAGGCCCATTCTAATGAGAAACAGGATTCTTTCACTGAATGACTTTGCCTTGAAAATTTCCTATGGCCCTGATTGAACTTTTTATGAAATTATGATGCTGTCTTAGATCTTTCTCCCTCAAGTCTCCTTCATTCTCTTTCCTTCCATAGGTATCAGATCCACACTTTGATCCAAAGGCTTATCACAGTCTTTTCCTGCCTCCTACCCAAATAAATCTTGTACATGTCTAACACTGTTTTGATACCTGGCTTCTCTGAGGACTCTAACTAATGCAGTATCCTACCTTTACCAATTTCTATCAATTTTCCTGCAAACTATGCATTATTGTTATGTGTGTATCCCAAATGAGACTGTAATCTTAAGGTGGGAGCTCTGGTATTTACCTTTATATTAAAGCATCTAGACACATCCTACTTAATCAGTAAATGGGCATTGAATAAATAAATAAATATGAAGAAAATTTCTACTCTTCAAAGAACAGATAACTTCTGTGTGATTCTGAGAGTAATTTACTGTGTTTGAGTTTTTCAGAGCATGAAAATATGTGATATGTCAGAAGTATGGCAATTTCATAAAAGGTATTAAACCACTATATCACCATTTCAACCTAATTGCAGTGTGTAAAATTACTTCAGCTCTGAATTTGGAAGCAGTCAATATAAAGAGTGACAAGATATTTTTCACAAGCCTGTGTCTTATGAAAAGTAGCTTATTTCTTCTAAAATGAATAAATTCTAGTTAGACTTATTCCAAAGAACTCTGAGGAGGAATGAAAGAAAATAGAAAACAAGCTCACACAGGGACTCCACAAATGCACACTAATTTAGAGAGCAGTGCAGAGTCTAGGGAGATTCCCCTCCATCATTCCAAGTACACCCGTTTTATCTTTCACGTATTACCAGAGGGCACTGTGTGTCTGTGTTCCAGGCAGTATGGGGAACATGAAGACGGGCAGCACATACATACATAGTTTGTAAAAATTCTTAAATGTCTTTAAAATAAAATGTGATGGAACAACTCGATAATACTTTTTGACTTTATGGTTTTAGTTTCCCTCTATTTTTTGAAACACTTAAATATCTTTAGGGACATGTACATAAAACTTATTTTTATAAACTGAAAACCAAGCAGATAAACTATTTGCCCATGAGAAGATGAGATTCTGATTAAAATAAAGGGAGAAAAAATACTTGGTATACTTGTATTATTGAATAGATTTTAAACTTGACATATAGATGTATTGCTGCTATTGCTATTTTTTTTTTTTTTGGCCTTTTTTCCCCTAATTATTGAGCTGGAGGAGAGATGGGACTCTTGAAGGTTTATATTCCAGATTGAATAGAAAAAAAATAAAGATTATTAAGTCTAGAAGGAAATCATGAGGCCATATCAGAGGTCCCCAATCTTTTTGGCACTAGGGACCAGTTTTGTGAAAGACAGTTTTTCCATGGACTGGGGTTGGGGGCATGGTTTTGGGATGATTCCAGAGCATAACATTCAAACTCACCTCATGCTGTGTGGCCCAGTTCCTGACAGGCCCAGACCAGTACCAGTCCGTGGCCTGGAGTTTGGGAACTCCTGCCATATAGCTTGTGAACAAATTTTAAAAAGGCCCAGAAAAAGTAAGTTACTTGTCCAAGTACACTTAACCAGTTCATGTAGCACTAGAATGTTAACGCATTAGTTGACTGATGACTTAATTCATCCATTCTCTTATGTTTTCCTGCACTCAAGTAAACATCTATGGATCATCCCGGATATGCCAGATGTCCTGCTAATTGTGGGAACATAGAGCCACAACAGGGTTCTAGCTTTTAAGGAGCCCACAGTCCTGTAATAGATAGCATGTAGATACATAAAGCATTGCTGTTCAATGAGAGGAATAACTATGCTAGAAGCAAAAACTGAGTGCTTGGGGATACCCACAGAGGAACAACTTTTCTTTCAGGAGACTTTAGAAAATGTGTCTTTGTATTTACTGTTTTCTCTGACCTTTTGCCCTTTTTCTTCCTAGTGAGACTCCTCTCCATCAAGCCCTCTGGTTTCTCCAATTAGGTGCATCCTGCTTCAGGACACTCCAGGAGCAGAGTCTTTCCTCTTTCTTGTGGAGTATAATGAGTTTGTCCTGTCCTACCCCATGATTGGAAGAATATCAGCAGGCCTTCCCACTGGAATAAAATGAGTGTACCAGACCACGAGTAACTGGGAACCAGAGCAGCCAAATGGAAGGCAAGAGAGAATCATCTAGAATTATATATAATATCCATTCTAATATCTATAAACATCTCAACTGTAATATCTTTTTTGGTTTGTCTTCTGTTTTGTTTTGGTTAAATTTAAGAAGGTAGTTTTGCCTGTGTCACTTGTAGACAGTTTAAAAAAAAACTAGACCCAAGAAATATCTTTGACAAAAAGCAGAGGATATAATTTATGCTAACACCACTAGTAGCTTGCCTTACTTAGTTTGGTTACTTAACTTTGCTCAGTTTTCTACTAAGGTCAGGACTGGCTGTGACCAAAGAGCCAGTATGTGCTTGATGGATACAGGTCCCCTTTGCAGATACTTGTGGAATTTGTCATATTCAGATCCCCAGTACCGAGTAGCTCATGGTCTTTCATAGGAAAATTCTCTTTATATAATCCTGGAGACATTTGCCACTTCTACCTTCCTACTCTTTGCACTTTACTAAGTGCCTTGATGTTCCTTAAAGGTGCTGGCTATTTCTTACTTCTTGGATGAAACATTCTACTTTCTCTTTCCAAAATACCTGCTGCTTCTTTTCGTCTCTGCAATAACTACTCATCTGTAGCCCACATCGCTTTCAGGAGACTTTCGAGATTACTCAGGCCTTTCCCACGTGCGCATGTCTTTTGAAACTCTATTCAAACCGCATGAAAACCACCTGTTTACTTTGACTCCTTGACCAGCCCCATCAAATACAAAGATGACATAAGGCACATATAAAATTTAAATGTTTTCCAAGAGCCACTTAAAAAAGGAAAACAATTGATGGAATTAATTTTAGTAATGTATTTTATTTAGACAATATTATTATTTTAATATGCAATCAATATAAAAATTATTGAGATATGTTACATTCTTTTTTTAATACAAAATCCTTAAAATTTAGAGTATTTAACAATTACAGTGTGTCTCATTTGCACCAGCAACACGGTAATTGCTCTATAGGCTGCTATATTGGACAGTGAACTCATAGGCCCTGAGGCATTGTCACTGAGGACCTCACCCGATTGATCACAGGGTTACTGCGATGGAAGGAGACTTGTAGCATGGTAGTTAAATTCTGGAGCTAGACAGACCAGACGAAGGGACGACTTGTTACTTTTCTAAACTTGGGCAAGTTTCTTAATCTTTCTAAACTTTCTAAACTTACCCTTTCTGGTCTTTTGTTTTAGCAGAACCATTACCTATAGCATATATCCTATTACAGATTAAAAGAAAAATAGATGTAAAGTATCATGAAACCCATGTAGTATGATATAATTGTTGACTGCTCAATTAATATCTCTCAATTGAATAATTTGAAAAATATTTCTGATTTTTATTTCAGCATTTGAAAATAAATTATTAAATTAATAAATGTTAAATGAGCTAATGAGTATGTATAAATTGAGAACAATAACCATCTGCTATTGTATCAGAATATGTCTAGATAAATTTTCACCAAATTTGGGGAATACTTTTGGTTTGGTATGGTTTATAGTAGGGGTGTCATGTTGGGAACCGCCCTGCCTGGTATCAGAAGCTGTAATCCCCGCCAAGGCTAAGGCTGAAGGAACGACCTTGGAACTGTAAGCCACCAAAGAGACAAAAGCTTATCTCCCTGGCAGGAACACCGCTTCTGCTCCTTTTACTTCACCCTGCCTGGACCCCAATGCTTGGTCAGTTAGCCACTGATGGGTAAGATTCCCCAAGGGGGGAATGACCTAAGACAGGCATGATCACATGGGAGGCCCCCAAGAAAGGACTTTGGGGGCTACAGCAAAAGGGGGTGATGGACCCTCACCCCTCAGCTTTGACAAAGCCTGAGTGTTCATTGTCTGTGAGAAAATCTCCTAATCTCTTGGCTGCCTCACTTCCCTTGCTCCACCTAAGCCTGAAACAATGACAGAGGGTGGTGCTGCCCTGTGCTGGAAAGGGCAGGTTCCCCGGGTGATCAGGCCTAAGAAAGAATATGTAAAATCCTGTGAAACCTGCTTTGTTTAGAATGCTCTCAATTGAATGAGAAGGGTCCAAGGAGGAAGTAAGTTTGTTCCTCAAAGTCTTTTACAGCTCTCTGTCCCTGACTCAGAATAGGCCCTCAGACTTCCTTGTTGTCTATTGTTTGATACTTTCTTCCTGGCAATGAGTAATGAGCTTTACCTGAATTCTTATGCAAACAAACCCAATAAAAAGCCTGCTGGGAGAGGAGAACGGGGTGCTCTCCCCTAGGGTGTTCTCCTCTAGGGAGGGTGGCCCGGTGCTCCCCACTAGAGAGAGTGGCCATTCCGTTCCTACTTCCCCACAGGACCTGGTTGTCTCTGTGTATGTTTTTCTCGTGTGTTGAGCCATCCGCAGCATTACGCGGTCACTGCTGGGCGGTGGCTGCAACAGTGTCAAACTTATTTTCACTGGGGGCCACATCAGCTTCACAGTTGCCTTCAAAGGGCTGGATGTAATTTTAGGACTGTATAAATGATACTACTGCTTAACTAGGGGCAAGGATCTCCTCGCTGCTGGGTAGAAACAAGGCACCAGGCTGGATAAAACAAGATGGAGGGCTGGATTCAGCCCTTGGGCCTTGTGTTTGCCACCTGTGGTATATAGGATAGCTATAAGATACACCCAAAGCTCAGTTCTGGTTCCTCAAAAATGAGGAATCCCCATAAAAGGCACTCCCCATAAAAGGATATATGAGAAACTCCCCATAAATGGCTCTCATATTTCACAACAACTATAATTGAAATGTAGTGACAGATGGTGTTACTGCTGATCTGGACAGGTGTACCATACATACATATTATAGATAAAGATAAATAATAGTCATTTCAAATAATGAGCTGCATAAGAGAAGTTACAAAATCAAATGTTATGAATTACTATGTGTTGGTTTTGCAGTTGAAACCTTCTTATTTAGGCAACTCTGTAGGGCGGTTTCAGGTTCACTAGGAGCCAGTTTTAATACCTTAAAACTGTTAGTCTTTTGAATTAATGAATGAACATACAAATATACACATGTTAACATAGCTATTTGTTAAACATTTACTTTCTGAAAGACATAGTGTCAGGTGCTTAACATGTTATTATTTAATTTCACAAGCCTTGCAAGGAAGGTATGTTTATATTTATTTTACAAAAAAATAAATTAAAACCAGAGAGAGAGAAAGTAATTGTTCTAGTTTACATGGATAAGCTGATAAGAAGCAGAAATGAAATTTAAATCCGGACCTTCTTATTGAAGCCTAGAACACTTTTCACACTGTAGCTGATGATTTCTTCATTTGTAAAGTTCAGTCATTTTGATAATATAGTATATATGTTTTGAAGGATTAGAGTGAGGTGAGTTAGCACTTAATATGCCTGGCAAAAGTGGGACACGTTAAGTACACATCTACTCCTTCCCTTTCATTGAGAACCAGTCACAGAGTGGTTACTTAACTTTCATGGAGTCACACAGCTGTGTGTGGACTATGTCTTCTGACTCTTTCCATGGCCACACCAAGCGCGGAGGAGGGAGGGCTAGAACACCGGTGCTGACTCAGGTGGTGTTTGAAAGTGGGGAGGCAGATGATGGGCCTGAGCAACCTGAGCAATGCAGGGTTTTGAGCAGGAGACACTCTCTAGCAATAGGGCTGGAGCAGAGGACAGCAAGATGCAGGCAGGAGGGCCAATGCCAGAATCAATTTTTAAAATGCAAGTGTGGAATTTTATCACCTAATAACTTCAATCTGTAAAATAGTTACAGTGCAGGTGGTATTTGTTCTTGGGGAATATTAGTCTAAAAAGAAATAGATTTTAGAGGCTCATCACTTTGAAGAGAGATTAGGCTTATATTGCATATAACAATTGGAAGACAAAACAGAATTAGATTGATGGAAAGAGAAGGTTTTTAAAGGAAGGTATATTGAAATGTAGTATAACAACTTTTATAACCATTTAGTCAGATATTGTCCATGCAGGATTGTGATTTATGATATTTGTTCTTTATCTACAGTCCTGGCTCCCAGCTCCCCAAACCACAGGAATTTTCCAAGTATAGAGAGTGACACAAGTGTCTTTTGTTATGGTAACCAGGGTGATTAGGAACCCCACCCGTGGATGGGAGCTGGTTTCCAGAGGAACCAATCATGTAACTAGAGGTTTGGGACTTTCAGTCCCATCCCCTAACCTCCAGGTAGCAAAGAGGGGCTTGGGACTCAGTCCAATTGTCAATGGCCAATGACTTAGTCAATCACAACTAAGTAATGAAGCCTCCAGAACAGCCCAGGACTGCTTGTTGGTCCTTTCCCGTCCCCCCCTCAGAGTGTTACAGGGTGCAGCCAAGGGGGGGGCGGCCCAAATGGACATTTAAAATGGGGCCCAGAACTCAAGGTGTCCAGAAATTCTAAGATGTTTTTTTTTACCTCTTCCTCCCACCACAGGTGTGAGTTGGGGGAAGGGACACACAGAGCAAGAACATGCAGGGCAGCTTTGCAGCTAATCCATGGCATGGTCATTTAACATACCTATAGCCTTGGGCCAGTTGCTTAATATGCTAAATCGCTATGGCCATGCTCTGGGCCAGGGGGATGGAAAGGGACACCTCCCTAAGATGTGACTGGGGGGCAGGTCCCCTGAGTTACAGTGCTTGCGTGGGAGCTCGGAGGAGATTGGTTCCAGGACATGGGGTGACACTTGCCCAGATCCATGATGGTGACCAGAAAAGCTGGAAAGGACAGCAGATTGAGGGCAAGTGTGGCCGAGTGTAGGAGGAGTCGGAAATAGGACTGCAGAGGAAGATTGGCGCGGGGATTTAAACCCAGACACGGCAGCCATAGAGGGAGAGAACCATGCGGATTTGGCTGAGTGGGGACTCCAGTGGTCCTGGAGGAGAGAGGACCACGTGGCTGGAGTAGTGGAGAAAGGACCACGCACCTTTGCCAGAGTGGGTTCCCCCACAGTCGTAGTAGGGGGAACCATCACCCGGTTTTAGCAGAGATTCTAGCGACACAGCTGATGGTGCTGAGAACCGAGAGAGGACTACTAGCTGAGCATGGATTACTGGGAAGAACCAGACATTGCCTGAGACTGGACTTCTATTTCCTTTCCTGAGATACGGTACCCCATACTGGGCAAGGGGGAAGGAAGGACTGTGTGCGTTTGTGTGTGTTTTAAGGGACTTTAAGATTTTGATAAAGACATTAGGTCACTACCGTAAGTTTGTATAGCACTAAATAAACGTTTTCCTTTCCTTTTCACAAATCTCTGGCATTGAGAGATATCTTTCCTTTAAGGCGGCGGACAAGATGGACCTGAATCTCTTTCTGTAAGAGTATTATCTTTCCAGGCCCCCTTTGGGTGTTTGGTTTGGTTCTGTAACAAGAGTATCTACTTGGGGGAACCAGAACACTTCCATGTGCTACTGCGTTGGGTCCCAGGCTCCACAAGGACAGAGCCCCTCTATTTTGGATCTCCCCCCATGTATCTCTTCATCTGACTGTGGATTTGTATCCTTCAATATCCTTTGTAATAAACTGGTAATCAAGTGAGTACATGGGTTTTCCTGAGTTCTGTAATTTGTCTTAAAAATTAATTAAGCTCAAGAAGGGGGTCATTAGAACCTCTAATATAGCTAGTTAAGCAGGAACACGGGCAAGAGCCTGGGCTTAGGGTGTCTGAAGTGTGTGTGGAGGGAGCAGTTTGTGTGACTGAACCCTTAACTTGGGGTGTCTGATGCTATCTCTGGGTAGTGTCAGAACTGAGTTGAATTCTTGGATATTCGGCTGGTGTCTGAGAATTTTTGCTTGGTGTGGGATGTATCCTCCTACACACCCACACTGGGATTGGGTCCAAGAACACTTTTCAGTTCCCCAGCTAGGGTTTTTGCCTATCATCTTACTTGGGAAAACTGTCTTCCACTTCCACTGACCCAGCCTCTACATAAATGTGACAACTATAGAAGTAGCCACTGTTTAATGTAGTGGCTGGTTGGGTAGCTGATCCTGTTCAGGACAACTAGTTTCTGTAACTAAGATTCTTATTGGAGGCAGAATGCCCTTGGTAGTTAAGAACAAAAGGTACAAACTTTGGGAATACACATTTTCTGACATGTAAATAAAGTAAATCTGCAGCATAAAACAATACTTGACCAAATTACTGGGGAGGGGGCGTGACATGAAATGAGAAATGGTGATGACTGAATCCTGTTCCAGTGCCTGCAGTGTGGTTGCCCTGTGAATCTGCACTTACTAATTGCATTCTGTGTTCAAGCTGGATTGAGTTGAGGGTCTTCCTCATTCAGTCAGAGAGTTCTAGATACTATAAGTGAACACATAAGAAAATTAAAGGAAAAATAAGAGAAAGAAGGAAGGAAGGGGGAGGAAGAGAAGGAGCTACAGTTCCTACACTTGGTACTCACTCCAGGCCAGGAGTGGTCTGAAGGCCTGAAGATATTCCAGGTACAAGGTTCCCATGTGCAATGCTTCAAAAGAAAGATCAGTATTCAATAGATCAGAGTTTGCAGAGAAGAAAATTCATGGATCAAGAAGGCCTAGTCTGAGAAGATGAGAGAACTAATTTTCAAATTCATCTTAAGAAAGCTTAAAACTCAGGAGTCTTGTATATCAAGGGGAGTGTGGGTAAGGTGAAGAGGCGGGTGGGAACTACACAGTCAGGCACCTGAAAGGGGTCTCAGGAAAACCACAAAATTTCCAAATCTCCTTCCTTGTTTCTGGTCTGCTCCCACTCCCCCCCAGATCTGAATCTGGGTCTGGAGACTCCTATGCTTTGTGCAGGTTTCCTCAGCTCTTCACTGACAAAGGAGCTGCCCAAGCCTCAGGTAAAATCCCTCTAGTTAATTAGCATATCTATTGCAGGAGCTATAGCCAGAAGGCTATCAGAGGCAGCACTTCACTCTTACAAAGATCAGAGATTTAGGACTTACTGGAGGTCCAGAGGAAAATATTCTATAGAGGTGAAGTGCAACATTAGGGTCATTACTATAAACCTCCATGTTCCAAGCACACACTGATACACATAATTGTAAATTATGCATCAAATTTTGACCATTTTCAAAATTTCAAGCATTGCTTTTCAAGCATTGACTCTTATTTGAGATAGATACCACCTTTCTTGAGATGGAGTCAAATATCCTGATTTTACAGATGGAAATTAAGGTTTTACAGATCAGGCATTATATTTAAAGCCACAGAATGAGTTGGCAGTGAACAAGGCCTTAAAACCCAGTTCTTCTGAACCGTTAGTCCAAGTACTCATACTTGCCTGCTCCTCTGAGTCAGCAACTCCCTGACATCATTTAAGCAGAAACTGAATGGCTTTCTGGCACAAGTGTGGGCAAGGGATTTCTTCTGGGCAAGAGAATTGGAGCTGAATGACAGGCAGCCCCTCCTCCGAATCTGTGTCTTTAAGAGACACTGGGCCGTTGACTCTGTACTGAAGTCTACAATGGAATTCAGTTCCCTACTGCAAACTTTGAACAGTAATTGGTATTATAGGCAGGAAGAATAACAATGAAAGGCATTTAAACCTCCTGTTGTTAAGAATCTTGAGGTCAATAGCAGCATTTTAAAATCAATTTGAGGGTTTGCTGGAAGATACAGAAGAGAAACTGCAATCAATGTAATAAGGTTAGATAACCCTAGTCATGTTAATAGCTACCTAAAGCTTGACATCAATCCCTTACATTGATTCTCACTTACAGTTTAAAAAGAAGAAGAAAAAGAATTAGGAAGGACAAGCATAATACATACTCTCATTGAAGCATCAAATTAGTATAAATAATGATTAAGAATAATTGCTGCTGTTATTGGAGAATATGTTGAAAATGAGGTTTCCAAGATATCTGCTGACAGTGAGGAGAGGCTTCGGCAGTTTTGAAATTCAGAGAAGGAAAAGATTTATTGGTGTTGCAGAAGTGCACCTGGGATAGGGAACCAAGCGCACCCAGCTAGATAGATGGTCGGATTCTTTCTCACCTGGGAGGAGCTGCTTCCTCATCAGTACTGGGAGGACTGGCGCCACCTAGTGTTTGTCACTGTGCAAAGCATGGCAGAGGATACAAAGGAGATGAGACGCCCAGTATTAGAAAGGTGGTGTGATAGTTAAGTAGAAAGCTGGACTTGATTTGAAAATCCTGTGTTTGCATCCTACCAGTTACCTACCTCCACCAGTTATAAGCTGAGTCTTTTGCATTCACTCTCTGAATCTCAGTTCCCTTACCTATCCAAAAGAATAATTAATAATAAGGAATAATAATGTCTATTCCCTGAGTTGTCAGTAGAACCAAGTAAAAAAGTTTTGTGTATGGGGTTCCCACCAAGTGGCACATAAAATTAGTTTATGTGCTAAGAATAAGTGAATTGCTCAGAGTCAAATAACCAGGAAGCAGAGGGGCCAGTTTTCAACCCAATGGTATTCTGACCCTGGGCTTAGCACCCCCAACTGCGGCTGCACGTCACCGACACTTTGGCTGTCTCCTCTCCCTCACGTGCGCGCACATGCAGGAACCGAGCTTCTAAACTACACATAACTGAGGGAAATGTACTGAGTAAAGAAGATTTTAGCCAAAAAGCAATAAAGCAAATGACTTGTCAATGAGGATGGCATAAATAAATGTATAGAATTCACCTAGTTATTTTAAATATTGCTAAGTAGCTCGGACCCATCATGAAACTATGAGCCGTGTGAGGACAGATCCATGGCGGATTTTGCTGACCTCTGTGTTCCCTATACCCAGCACTGGTAGTGTGTATTAAAAACTCACTGAATAAATGAATAAATTAAAGTGTAAATGAACAAATACTCCTTTAAGATTTTTGCAATACCCTAGGTTGATTACAATATAGCTACTTAACCTGCCTTTTCTTAAAAGATGAGAACTCTGAGAACTATAAAGATTATTTAATTTGCTCATGAAAATGTCAGAGCTTGGCAAAAAACTGCAGTCCTCTGACCCCTCATGGAGAGTACTTAGGCCCATGAACACACTCACTGGCTTACAGACAGGAAGACAGTAGGGCAGGACGCTTTGCAAGAGAAGCCATCAGAAAGCTGCAGAGGCTAGTCTTGAATGTTTCTGGTTAATTTTTTATATTTTTCTAGACTAATTTTTATCGATGGAGATGAAACTGTTCTGGATCTTTCTGGATCCCTTGTTCAAGTTTATTCTGACTAACATGCTGCAGAATGGCAATTCTCTAAACATGCCATGCAGTTGTAAGTCTTTATGGCTACACTTATGTGGTTAGTGTCTAGTATCTACTCTCAGTCTGTAGGTTGCACTGAATGAATGTTTCAAGTTCCTTAAAAAGTATTTCCTCCAAGTCTATTTAATATCTTTCTCCTCTCCTAACTGCTCCACAGTCATGCCTCTGTTGGAGAATTTAACTTATGGTAATAACTGGCCACCCACAAAAACTCTGAAGATGAACAAACCCAAGGCGAGAGCGCATCAACTGGGCATTGTCACATCACCATCTAGGAGGGAGCTGTAGTTCTGGGTGCAGCGCCTGGCAAACAGAAGGTGCTCTGTGAAGCTTTCTGGGATAAATGGCTAACTTTGCAGGAACTCGGATTTAAAGGATAACTTGACTACATATGCTAAACAATAGCTAGTTAGAATTGGGCTTTGTTTGTATGGGGCATTTTACAGGTGTCAACTCATTTAGTCTTTCTATTACCCTGTGAAATAGTTCACCTTTTTTTTTTTTTACAACAAAGGAAGCTGAAGCAGAGGTGAATCAAAGAACACACCCAAGCACACTGCTTTTAAGTTACAAAGCAGGGACTGAAACCCACACAATTTCCCCCGACAGTATGCACTCAGAGCTGATCTACCACAAAACCTTTCTGCTCAGTGCACCCTCAAAAGTGCGAGGACAGCCTGCCTATTCACTGCCTCAGACTATCAGCAGCCTATTTAATTTCACCAAAATCTAGTGTGTGTGTTGTAAAAATAACAATACATAATTTGCAGGGTTGTGCAGTAACTCAGATCAATAATGAACATGAAGCTTCTCTCTGTTTCCCGGGTGGGTTGTCTGACACTAATAGAGAGGCTGAATTATTGGCCTGGTTTACACTTGCCTTGATAACTTATGGCCTGTTAAAGTAATGCAGCGCCAAGTCAATACTCTTATGTATAGAGTTTCTAAAATCTCCCACATTTTCCTTCCATTCAGTCAGCAGAAACTACTTAATGTTTTTCTCCATGAAAATTCTGCAGAAGAGGAAGATGAGTCCTCCGCCTCTGCCAGGACCTCTGTGGGAGGTCAGAGCAGCACTCCAGGCTGAAGTCCATTCACGTATGCTAAGCAGCCCCCTATGCTGGGAAACATTCACTGCCCCAGGCAAGACACCAGACTGCATTTCTGATTCCTTTGAAAGGAGGACAGTTACCCAAAGATGTCCAGATGGGAGGCCGGGAAGAGTAAATGACAAGGAACGTGTTTATTCATTTATTATTGAGGACTGATAATAATGTCTTCCATCTTTATAGAATTTAGAGTTGATACATTATTTTATGGGGGTAAAAATGTTTCATTTCTATCCTGGTCAGGGTCAATGTAATTAGCATAACTTAAAGATGAAAAGACCAAGGATCCAAGTAGAGATATGTTAGCAGAAACTAGTTAGCAAAAGACCCTGACTCGATACCAATGTCCTAGTCCCATGAAATATTATCATCTAGGGTCCTAAGAGATGTTTTACTACACCTCACTGCTCTTCCAAGTACAAAGTGGTAGAGATGAAATAAATGTTATTATTACAACAGCTGTCACCAGAATTCCCTTCGGATTCAATTATCTTGGAAAAATATCTTAATTAAAAATAATCATGACTTGAAGCATATAAGGGCCTGTGGGGAAGCATGGACCAAGGTGACGTTTAAGGAGAGCCAACAAGAAAGATACTTGCTTTTACTGATTCCTCTTGGTGTTTGTCAGTTGCTCAATGTAGCAGTTGTACATAAGAAAAGGAAAGTTAGTATTACCTGTGATCACAAGTAAACACATGGCACCAAAGATGTACACCCCAGTATGAGTGATGTTGATGCTTTTGCGAATTCATCTTTCCTCATCGGTGGAATCTGCTTAAATTTATTTATTTATATTATAAGGAAAAACAAAGCAAAAATACCCAAAGGTCCCTGGAAAAGCATAATGCAGCCAGATGGCCCAGGCAAAATGAAGACAAGAGGAAGAGATAATTCTGTCCAGGCTTTGACTGAGTGCCTCGGAAACAGATTTGTCAATGTTCTCACTGGCAGTGAGGACCATGAGCTTCCCTAACTTAATTTCACTCCCTGCTGTTTATACTAGAATGGGGTTTCAGTGTAAATTTCTATTTTCATTATAATCTTGGTTGTAAGGAGTCACTCAGCCCAGAATTCCCAATCACAAGTAGTATGTTAGAAACTGTCGTGGATCTGGTGTCAAGAGATGGGGGTTTAAATCCTGCCTCTGACACCTACTGTGAACTGGATGTTTTGCTTTATCTCTACAAGCCTAGGTTGTCATAATGTCTGGGAGATTTCAGCTAGAATTCAGATGTTTGTGTATAAGTGAAAAACTGGAGTTATGAATTTGCCAGGAGTTTACTTCATTAAAATGATTAGCATCTTAACTTACCTACCCCACATCTACCCCTTTGGGATAGAAAGAGGTCAGGAGAAAGTGTTAGAAAAATGTATACCAGATCAGGAGTCCAGTATCAGTATTCCCTGGGGGCCCGTCAGAAATGCAAATCCTCAGGTCCTACCCCAGAACTATTCAGTTATGACTTGTGGAGGTGGAGATCCATCCTTGTGTTTCATTAAGCTCTCTATGTGATTCTGGTACTCACTAAAGCAGGGGTGTCAAACTCATTTTCACTGGGCCAAAATAATTTTAGGACCATATAAATGTAACTACTCCTTAACTGTTAAGGAGTTGAAATTATATTTGGCCCTTTGAAGGCAACCGCGAGGCTGATGTGGCCCCAGTGAAAATGAGTTCGACATCCCTGCACTAAAGTATGAGAACTAAGGTCTCAGAAGAAGGATGCTGTCTCTGAGCTTGGTTTTCTTGCCCACCCCCTTGGCCTCATGCCTAAATCTCCATATAGGAGGTTGCAGGCAAACACAGGGGAAGTGCTTACTCCAGTGTTGCACATCTAATGTTCCTTTAGGAACCTAGAGATTTTTATGTCCATCTTTAATGTTTTATAAATAATTCATCAAATTGTGTCATAAAGCTAATCAATGCAATGGCTCACAACACTGCTTTGGTTCTGACTACTCATAACCACCTGAAGATTATTACATGCCCATCCTAGGAAACCTTTCTCCCCATTCTTAATCTCAAAACTCACTTGAATGTTATACTCACTCTACAATGTGCCCATATATTTTTTTCTCATTTTACCACCACCTCTTAGGGTGTGAGAGCCCACCAACCCAGCTCCATCCCAATGGATGACCCAGACACCTACAAGCTCTCCTACCATCCCTAGAAGCAATGCAACACAGGAGAATTTTAGGAACATATGTGTCACCTGCCAGACATGTGTGGAAACACAAAAGTATCTATTTTTAAGGGTCAGAGCACACAGAGGCTAATAGGACTATTATCTGCACCCTTATTCAGGTTGGCCATGTAGTTAGTTATGACGATTACCGTACTTTCAAACATGCTTGGGCTATCAGTTCATACACCATACATAGCAGTTTATTTGTGGCACATCTAGTCTCACTTGACTGCACTGCTTTTCTGGGTGGAAGTTGCTGACAAGAGTCGAGAGGTCCAAAACCTACCTAAGGAAAACCGAAGGCAAAGCCCCAATTTGTCACTCATACAACCTAAGTAAGAAGCAACTCTTTGAACATAAAATAAAAAATTGTACCAGTAATACCAAAGATTGATGCTGGGTTTGGTATTTCAGAAAGGGGATGTGTGAAAAGAAAGCTTATATTACATATGATCAATTTATATCATTTAATGTTTCCATATACTGTATGTTATATGGTATTATTTCCAAGCAATATTTTAGAATTCAAATGCACGTCACCAAGTGAAGGCGCTTTTGCCCGCCATTCAGTATGGTCACACTGGTCACAGAGAGGAGCCATGATAGCGCCTGGCCTCATGTTCCCCAAAGCCAGGTCTGTGAGGAAGGTGATTATAGCATGTACCCAGTTTTAAGAGAAAATGAACTTTTCCAACAATGCAAATCACAAAGTGGAGTCTCAGACTTCCCAAGAAAATGGGATTTAGAATTAGATCTCTATCCTGTGGTCCATACAGAAATCTGAGCTGAGTTTAGGAAACACTTCTAACTGTTCTTCCAGTTCCTGCTTTGTTATTCACACTATGCATATGAATGAGCTTTTATCTTGCTCTCCTGCTTTTACTCTAATCCCTTTCTTTAGGATCAGTGTCCTTCATTTAGACGTGGCCTATGTTCCCAATCATCAACTTCACATTGAAAGGAGCAGCAAAGATCTGCTGCTGCTACTTACAGCAATGCTACTTTTTTTTTTTTTTAAGGCCTGTACCTCAGATCAGACTCTGGATGTCAAAGCTTGTCCAAATCAAACACAAGTTGCTAAATCGCTCAGCATGCAGACCAGTGTCCTTAGGCGTGCGCCCACCAACTTATGCATGGCTCTTCCCCAAGACTGAGAGCACCACAGGCTTCTCTTGGAAGCCAGGACAACATTAAGCTCAAAGAGCCTACTTTCCAGTAGTCAGTGCTGTTGTCCAAAGAAAAGATTCCAATTTCTTCTCTTAACATGTTCTCTTTGAAAATATAAGAATGCAACACAATCTGAAATGTTTTTACTGCTTTGAGAGAAACCTATTACAGTATTTTCTAAAAAAAGAAAAAAAATTACAGAGAGAAATTAAAAGGAAGAAAAGGTGACCAGAAATTCAGATCCAAAGAACTGTCACTGGCAATGCTACCCGTACCTTTCAGTGAGAGGAAAGATCAAGGGTGCCAACCATCTTCTCACTCCTTCAGAAAAACGGCTCTGCCAAGAGAAAGATTAATGACTGTTACTTATTTGCCACTAATGACTGAGTTTCAGAGTAATCCCAAGAATTTTTAATCATTGGTTTCTTTCTTAGAACGACCAGTTTCAAAACCTAATCCAGTGTTTTCTGAAATGCCAGGCAAAATATTCATGCACTGTCCCGGACGTTAAGAGATCTTGTTCTTTGTTCCTGCTGGGCTCCAAACTCTGGGCCCCTTCCTCATTCTGGGAGTTCAAATAAAGATGATGTTGAACAGGAAACAAGTACCTCATTTCAGGAGCTCTGTATACCGTACTAGACAATCTCACGTTTATCCTGTATGTGATCACCAAAGGGATTTACTGAGAAGTCTGAAACAGTGAAGCACTTTAGAAGAAATATGCAGG